>LOEQ01005088.1:59277-86094 GCA_001685075.1 Bramus lutescens
TGTATTTATGGGAACTCCCAGGCTGCTCCGCAAGTGATTTTTCTGCAGCTCTCCCTTTCCCACAGTGACAAGCACCACACTTCTCCGTTAAAACTCCGTGCGGAAGCCAGGCTGCTGGAGTGTGCAGCTGGGGGAAATTGCCGCAGCTTCCTGCAGCCCTCATGATAGATGGCACCATAAAATGGATGCGATGTGGTTATTAGGGTGTGATTCGGTGTGTCCTGAGCTGTATTGATTGCTGTTGGTTCAGAGCTTGCTATACATTTTATCAATTGACTTTCCAGATTGTCTCCTGCTTTTGCTGCGTTTACTTCTAATTCTACTTTATCTGCAGTTCTGCGGTTCCTAATTTTCTTTTGGCTGATTTCTCATAGTACACACATATATATAGCCTCCTTTACACAGAAAGACTTTTCTAATGAAACCATTTTTCCCTTCACTTATTTATTTATTTATTTATTTACTTATTTATTTATTTTATTGGGTTGGTCTTTGTGTTTCTGGAGTATCACTGTGTCCTTGGGGTTCTCAATTCCGATGTATTTCTGACTGCACACAGAACTATCTCTGCAAGTTCACAGATTTTGAAAATAGCATTTTAGTCCAGTGAAGGGTGACTGGGTTGCAAGTATCTGCAACTCATCCCAGCAGGCTGCAGGATTAAGGAACTGAGGCAGGGAGGGTACCTTTATTTTTTTATGTTTACACTTGTTCTCCATAGCAAGTATTTGATTCTTTTTTTGTGGAGAAAGATTTATATATTTTTTCTTTTGAAAAATTAGAATTGTGTTGTGTGTGAATATTTTGTCTGCATGTATGTCTGTGAACTACATACATACTGCTGTCCTTAGAGGCCTAAAGAGGGCATTGGGTCCCCTGGGACTAGAGTTACAGGTAGTTTTTAGTTGTCATGTGGTTGCTGGGAACTCGACTAGGGTTGTCTGGAAGAACAGCCAGTGCTCTTAACTGCTGAACCATCACATTTTCATATAAGTATGACTTTATTTTTGCCACCTCCCCTCATTGTCCCTTTTCCTTCAACCCTCCCCATCTTTTCAATTTTGAAGTTCTCTTTAGAATTTCACCTAGTGAGCATTTTTAGAAGTTCTGCAAGTGTTTGCATAAAAGCATTACATCCTAAAACAGTGGCGGATGTGGAGAAGGGTGGCTCTCGGAAATTTGGTGGCTGAGGAAGGGAAGAGAAGAGAGGGGGATATGGGAAACCGAAGTGAAAAGGAAGCGGAGGGGATCCAAGCTATTTGGCAAAGAAGAAGGCAGAGGCAGACATGCCTCCCGCGTAGGTGTCTGGCAGAGTTGTGTTATGAATCGATGTGCTTAGACAGAACATAGAGAGGAAGGGAGGAGGGGCTGAGGGGGTAAATACTGGAAAGTTAGAGCAATATATTTCCATAGATTGTAAACCCATCCGGGAGGGTACATCTTTAATACAATGTCAAGTACCTTGTCAAATACCCTATAATTAATAATAACGACAGGCATAATTTTAAAGTATCACTGAGAAAAATCCACGTACCTTTAGCAAGGACGTTGCAACTCTACAAACATTTGATGGGCATTTTTGCAAGAGTATTATTATTATTATTATTGCCTTTGTTTTTGTTTTTTTTTTGAAGCAGAGTTTCTCTGTAGATGGGGCTGGCCTCGAATCTGGAGATTCACCTGCCTCTGCCCTTCTTATGTGCGTCATTTTTATTCCTCGTGGATGGAGGGATGGAGTCAGATGCAGGGCTGCTTGTTTATTTTCTCCGACATGTAGTGGATACTCTTTGTCCATTTTGTTTGTCAGGATTTGAAATTCTTATGACAGGTTTTATTTAATGAGATCACATCGGTGGGTCAAAACAAGGACTTCCAGAATCCTTACTGGCCCAACTGGAATTCACACACATTCTTGAAAGCTCCGTGTTTATCTAAAATTAGTTTCTGAAGTGTGATTGATTGGCAGTGTTACTTGCAGCAACTTCAGTGAACAGGTGAGCGTGTACCATGAAGCTGAAGGGTTTCTTATACCCAAGGAAGTACTTTTACTTCATTTTGTATTGATATTGAAACTAGACCAGGCACAAGGCAATGCCACCTGTGCCACTGTCAGCTGTTATGTATACGCTGAGATTTTCTTGGCAATGACTGACCCAGCTTAAAGTGTGACAACATGTATGGTTTTGTATTCATTCCCAATGGCCCTAGGAGATAGTGAGGGATGCATTTCTAATTTGTGGGGATGCTTTAGCATCCTGTCCTGGTGTGACAGTTCAGATCTTAAGTGCCCATGTGTCAAAGGCTTGATCACTAGTGTGGTTCTGTTGGAAATGTGGTACCTTTAAACCATGGAGCCTAGTAGGAGGTGTGCCCACATAGAGGATCATGGGTTGATGGTATTTTCTCTCCTCCATTTGTGTTCTGGCCTTCAGGTGAGGTGCTTGGCCCCATCACAAGCTCTGACCATGATATCATACCTCATCAAAGGCCTCATCAACAGGCCAGTCGACCATGGAATAGAGCTTGGGAAACTGTGAGCATTTCTTCCATGACAGTTGATGATGTCTAGTACTCCATAGCAGTAGAAAGTTATCATGCTCATCTAGGAATCCGTATCAAGGGATTGCATCAGAGAGCTGGGCACATCCACACATCACAGATGTTCTCTAGTGTTGGGGGCTGGGGGACCACTTGAGTGTGACAGGCCTTCTCAATGCACTCATACTTTAGATAGAAATGTCTTGTTATTCTCCAAGGGACTGTCTTGATGTGAGCTTTTACACAGCCCCTCATCTGGCATCATTTCATTCTAGGGGGCGTGGAAATGGTGATTCATTCTGCATCTCTTTTCCAATTTACCCCCAGTAGATAAGATGTTGATGGCACTAAGTCCTTTCTCCTTTGCTTTGCATTTGCTCCACATCATTGCCTACATGTGCTAATCTGAAGAACTTCTTCATGCCTTTCAAGCCACCCCCTTTTATTATTTGACACAACAACCTCTTTTGCCTTTGATACCCAAAACCTTTCTTAATGTGTGAAAGCAGAATGTCAATCCCCTATTGCTCTCTCATCCTCTCGCGTCTACCGCCTGAAGCCTTCTCAGCAAGTACCCTCCTACTTCCATGCCTTTAAGAAATTAGTATTTAGTATTTGAGAATTTTATACATGAGTACATTCTTCCATTCTTCCCTCTCTCCCCCAGGTCCTCCCTTGTCTCTCCTTAGATTAATTTATGCCCTCTTCTGTTGTTTTACACAACACACACACACACACACACACACACACACACACACCCCAGTTCAATTCTTCCAAGACTTCTGACAAAAGTATGTGGTGTCTTTTGCAATGAGGTCTTACTGTCAAGTCCCAGGAGGAGACCAAGAGCAGGGCAGTAGCCCATATTTTTGGGAGCATTTCTTGGAATTCCTGACAAACAACTGGAAAAGAGACGGCCCTTACTTGGCACTGCGGACTTTGTTAGATAGTTACAGTCTTACAGGGGAAGCATTATACACCTGTGTAGGGTAATGCCATATGCATATATATATATGAATGTATGTATGTACATACTGCATACATACTTGTGTATGTGCTTATTAAACAGTTTCTTTTTTCCCATGTCTTCTTTTTATATGTTACTCACTGAGTTTAATTAGAGTTTCTTGCCCAAGCATGTGCAGGAGGTTATTTACTGGAGAAAGGGCAATTTATTAGTTATTATAACCCTGAAGAAAATGACACTCTTTCCCCTAGCAACCATCAATTATCAATAGTTCTTCAGAGATGAGAAAGACCTCCTAAGCCACTCCCCGTCCATGGTGAAGTGCTGAGGGGCCCAATTTCATAGCAGAATTGCTGTTAAGATCCAATTTTACTTCATGGCATGTATCAATAATGTTCTTACCAAAGAATTACAAGTGCTCAAAAATGACAGTGGACTGGAGAGATGGTTCCGTGAGTAAAGTCTGACGAGAAATGAGTTCTTTTCCCAGAACCGACATGGTAAAAGGAGAGAATTGGTACGGAAGAGTTGTCTTTCACACATGCACTGTGGCACAGGCTAACCCACATTCATCCACACATGCAAAATAAATAAGTAAAATAACAATTAAAAGTAAAGACTGTTAGTCTAGGAGTCTGGGTGGAGCTCATTAGACTTTTCTGTCAGGAAAGCATAAAAATGCTTCTCACTGTTTTTGATTCTTAATGTTTTGTTTTTTCCCCCCATTTTTGACAAACTCTTACTATATAACCTTCGCTGGCAGATCTGGAACTCTCTGTGCAGACCAGACTGTCCTCAAATTCTGAGAGATCTTCCTTCCTCTGCTTCCTGAGTGATGAATTAAAGATATGTATCACTATGCATGGTTTCTTGATTCTTAAGTTTTAAAAGTATTTATTACCATAAAATAAATTATTATGGTAGTTTATTTTATTCCTACTTGGCTAGACCATAGTGCCAAGGGATGTGGTAAAATATCTCCTGGATATTTTTATGAAGGTATTTTTTGGGGTGAGTTTATATTTAAACCATTAGAGTCTACATGAAGTAGATTACTGCCACAATACTGCTGAGTCTTACAAATCATTGTTAATTCCAGTTGCAAACATTAATGTCCCTGGAATAAGAGGGAAATCTGCCAGCTGCCTTTGAACTTGAACTCATTTCTTCTTGGAGGCTTCTGTCAGGGTGGCCTGAAAGTTTAGAATTTTCACTTTTATAATTGTGTGAGCTACTTTTTTTTAAAGCAAGTCTCTCTCCTTCATAGTATCCCTCCATCACTGCGATTCTACATTTGTTGAAAAAAATAACCTGTGCAGATAATTCTTTTCTCTTGTCATCACTTCATAAACAACTATAATATAATAGCTACTTAGATTTACATTGTACTGGTGATTAAAGTGATTTAGAGGCTACTTATAGTGTATGGGAAGAGGTGTGCAGGTTACATGTGAGTACTCTCATTTGAAATAAAGGATTTGAGCATCTCTGGGTTTTGGTATCTCCAGGGGGTCCTAGAACAAATTCTTAACAGATGCTGAGGGAAAACTCCAATGTGGATATAGTTAGAGCAGAATAGACTAGGTTTTTTTTTTTTTNNTTTTTTTTTTTATCAATTTTATACCTGCTAGTCACCCAGGGAGAGGGAATCTCAACTGAGAAAATGTCTCTATAAGACTAGCCTATAGGTCAGACTGTGGGACAATCTCTTGGGAGTGATTGATGCCCACCTCTCTGGGGGTGGTGCCATCCCTGGGCAGGTGGGCCTGCACTGTATAAAGCGAGATTGACAAGCCATAGAGAGCAAGCCAGTACTCAGCCCTCCTCTGTAGTCTCTGATTTAGTTCCTGTCTTGAGTTCCTGCCTCGGCTTCCCTCAAGGGTAGACTGTACACTGTAAACCAAATAAACCCTTTCCTTCCCAAGTTGCTTTTGGTCATTTGGTTATAGTGTTAATCACAGAAATAGATAGGAGTTTAAAGTCGTGTAGTACTATGCTTTTTCATAATACATACATACACACACACATACATACATACATACATACACATATATATAATGTCCCTTTTCATATACCTATATGAAAAGATATATGAAATATATGTCACTTTTCAGATATATGATGCCCCTTTCACACACACACACACACACACACGTACACATACACACACCGCACACTGTGTGTATATCCCCCCAAATAACCCAGTTAAGTAGCTGCCATCCTGTATACTGTATTTATTATGCATGTAAATGCAACAGTCCTCTTCTAAGGGTCAAGTGTAGCAGAGAAAATATATGCCTACAGGTTACTTACTACACTTTTCAATGTAAGGATTCAGTTTACACTGAGCAGATTTGACCAATTAAAGGGAATTTACCACTGGATTCTATCTGCTTGCCCACATTACATGGACTGTGGTCATCCACAGCTGTCCTGGAAGAAAACAAAATATATTAGAAAAAGTTAACCTCTGTAGAACTCCAACCCAGTTCAGAAATGCCTTCAATAGAGTTAAACAAGACAAAGAAAAAAACCAATTACTCTCAGCATGTATCTGGGGGAATTGGTTTCATTTCAATTTTTTTAGGGTTCTTGAAGCACTTTACAAAATATGCTTTAAAATCCCATTTCAATTATCTTTAATAAGATCAAGTTGTCTGATACAGATGTAATATGAGAGGCAGAGCATAAAGTATTTCCGTTCCCATATAAGTCTTTCTAAAGCCATTACAGTCCATTACCTTAAAGGTACTTCAGGGTGGCGAGCCTGTTTGTCATTTTACCTCCCTTATTTTCTTAGGAAGAACACAGACAAACCTCTCTCGGTCCTAAATTGTTTCTATAGTGAGTAGCTGATGGTGTGATCTTGCTAAAAACAGAGGACAAAAAGCAGTAGTTTGTCTCGATCTCAAGGGCATACTCTTGTGACTATCCTGAGAATATTTTTTAGATGAATGTTATTACTTTTTTTACTTCCTATTTTAAAATTACTTTAGATTTGCAAAAAGTTGCAAAGACAGCACAAAGAATTCTTTCACAATGGCTGATCAGAGAAAAATTTTCCTGTCTTCCCCAGAGCTCATATAAAGGCAGTTGTTCTTCTGAGATCCCAACTTCAATTCTTTTCAGCTTTTGCTGCATTTATTGCCCCCCCTTTTCTCTTCGTCTCCCTCATTCCTCTCTACTCCCTTTTGCGAACGTACTTTAGACAGGTCACAGCATTAGTTGGTGGACATGAGCGGAGTCTACTGACCACATAAAAGAAGAGTCACAAGGCAAAGGATTTGGTAGTATTCTCATGGACCAGATGGGGAAATGGGAGACAGGTAGTAAAGAAGTGTGGTTGTTTCACAGTACCATAGACAGTGCTAGAGTTCAGCGTATGCTAACTCAAGGAAAACACCAATACTTAGCAGGCATGCTTTTCTCATACACAGCAAATCTATCTGCTGATGGGAGAACCACACTGCTGTTTTAAAGGATTGTTTCTGACTGATAAAGTTATTAAAAGAGAATCAAGATTAAATGTGGGGGAGAGGAAGGAAGGGGAGTGGAGAAAAATATATAGCCCAATAAAAACACTAAAAAATAAAATGGCTCCAAATCTCAAAAAAGGATTAAATGTGAAGATTTATTTTAAAAACTCATACACTGGACTCTTTGATCAAATGGAAAATATATGTTGTAAGGTTCCTACGATGTAGTGAGGACTGTGTATATCAGATGTAAGTATTTTTCATCCATAGATGAGCTAGAGTGAATATATACAATGGTGCTTTATTCATCTGTGGAGAATGATTCTATGTTATCTGCAGGGAAATGGCTAGAACTTCAGGCCATCAACTGAGTGAGATAAGGCAGACTAGGATACCTAGCACATACTCGCTCTCATACGCAGGAACTCATTGCAGTATGCAATGACCCTCACAGGCTTTTAGGAGTAGACTTAGCTTCTCCATGTGACATCACCACCCCACACCCAACATTCTACACTGACATCCTGAGAGCTCCTTTTGCAGGATTTATATCATAGGGAAGTGACAGGCAGCTGGATAAAAAGCCATCCTTTTCTGATGCACAATAGAAAAATGCCAGCAAGCCTTCCATCTCAAACGTTCTTAGAGATGATTACAATGGGAATGATGCCGGGTGACCTCAGTGTTTCCCTGTATGTTGTGGGTAATTTGCAGAGTTTCAAAAAGATTCATGATGTATGAACACATACATCTCTGTATCTGTAACTATGCCACACTGCAAAATTAAAATAAAACCAGTTTACTAAGAACATAATTTTCAGAGCCAAGGCATGATTGCTTACATCCCACAAAATTCTCTTATCCTTTTAAAATGATGTCTGATCCTTTTTGTGTATGTGTGCGTGGTGTTTTCACTTAACAAGTAAATAAGTGGGCAAAGAAAGAACATATCTCCTGGCCTTTCTGGAATGAATTTTGCTGTGGAGACGGCTGAAGTTTGGTGGAGTCAGTTTCCCCAAAGAAACTGGAGCAACAGGAAAAAAGGGTAGGAGTGGCTATCCAAATGCTTACCACTTGCTCTCTGTTCTTCCTCCAAGATGAACTCTGCAAACCCGGACCCATAAGACAACAAGGACTTGGGAAATATTTTCAAATAACTTTGATTCAATTTTGACCCAATTTTAGTGTTTTTTCAGTTTATGATGAAGTTAAATTTAGTGATAAGTGAGTGCTCTTTGTGGAAAGGGGGATGAGCATTTTAGTCATGCTGATTTGAAACAAAAGCTTCCGATTGTTGCATATGCCACGCCCAAGCTTGAATGAGGGAATTCTATGTCACATCTGTAACTGGAAAGGAGATTCTAAAAAGCAATAAGCCTGCATGTTAGAAGAGAGGGAGGAATCTGGAGCAGGCATGGAGTATGTGTGCGCTTTCCCTGTTTATAGGAACCGATTCTTTTAAATCAGAGGGGCAGATCATCCCTCTTACCACCAAAACATCAATCCAGTGCTAACCAGAGAGAACCAAAAACCTACAGACATGAAATGCATGCAACTGTGAGTCTGAACATGAGTTCTCGGGAATTAAACAGAAGTTTGCTTTCCTTTTTTCTGCATATGTGTGCTTGTGTGTATGTGTGTGTGTGTGTGTGTGTGTGTGTGTGCGTATGTGTATATGTATAGGCAAATGTGTGTGTTTGTATGTTTGCATGTGTTTTGTGTCTATATGTATATGTGCATGTGTATATACTGTACTATCTAGTAGTAAGAGTAACAAACTAATAATAATAAATAAATAAAATGGGAAAGAAAAGCTTTGATGAAGAATCTAACTTTTATACACATTTCTTTCTTTTTATTTGCTTGTGTAAACTTCCCATGAGAAGAAATGGTATTTACCTACTTGGATAATCTGAAAATACTAATCATATAGCATAGTTTCTTGGCAAATAAAGTTAGATATTTTAAAATAGGAAAGCCTGTGATTGCAAATATTCATATTTGTAAAATTTTCTTAATTTTAATTTTATTTTAAAGAACTTATAAGCTAAATACATGCAGAGATAAAAGAAAAATCTGTTTTAAAATTTTTGTGTAAATACAGATAAACAGATATGCTATTACTTGTATCAGAGAGAGATGAACAGATATTAAACATTCACATAAAATTCATAAGATATTTGCAATAATAATCATAATAAGACCACTTGAACTATACAAGATACCTATCAATATAGATATTTTAATGTTATACACATTCTACCAGCTTATTTATGATCCAAGGAGAGAATAAATGTATAATTCCTTATAAATGCTTGTCGGTGAGATACAAAGAGTTCCCTACTCCCATAGCATTAGCAATACTCAGATAGTCATCATGCTTGCTCAGTTTCTCCTTCACCATGGTTCGGGGTGGGGTCGGGCGGGGTGGGGGTGGAGCCAGGTGGATAGCCATACATACTGAGCTGTTTTCCTGATGAGGGGATAACCACTTGGGGAAGTCGAATCTTTCACAGCAAGCCCAAGGGACCTTTGTGTTGGAAGAGATGCTATCTTTATTATATAGCTTAATAAGCAAATCTGCTCTTTGATCTAAAAAGAGACACACTGTATCTCCATCCTCCAAGATTGTTTGCTCTACAATTACCCTTGAAAAGACACTCTAAAGCAAGGGATTAGGAACATCTGCTTGCAAGATGTGCAGACAGAGGCATGTCTCCCCGTGAATATGTGAATATGTCCTTTAGAAATGGTTTTCCCAATGATAGAAAGACATCGTTTGTGTACATGATCCTGCACTGTGTGTCAATAACATGCACACCTCGATGTTTTCCTATTAGGAATCACTGTGTGGCAATTAGAGAGATTGCTGCCCTGGGCATGGGAACACGATAAGCAGACTCACAGGCTGCCAGTGACTTCTGTGTACAATCATTTGTGTGGGTGTGAGTGGGGCCTTGGAGTACTTTGAGTCTCATTATACACAGTGTTATATTGAAAAGGGGCAAGCAGACAGAATTAGAAAATAATTATCCTGAGTGTGGTAATCCAGACCTAGAAAGAGCACTTAAAAGTAGATATTAGCTGTAAACTAAAGGATACCCAGGCTGCAATCCGCAGTCCCAGAAAAGTTAGGTAACAAGGAGGGTCCAAAGAGAGACACACGGTTTCCCTGAGAAGGGGAAATGGATGGGATCTCCTGGGCAAACTTGGGATGGGGGAGGACAGAGGTATAGGAACGTGAGGGATTGGTTTGGAGCCATGATGGAGGGGAGAATAATGAAAGAGATGTCTTCATAGGGGTATTTTGGGGTTAGGGAGACATGTGGTGCCAGGGGAAACCCCCAAAATCCACAAGGATGACCCAAGCTAAGACTCTCAGCAATAGTGGAGACAGTGCTGGAACTGGTCTTCTCTTGTAACCAGATTGGTGACTATCCTAATTGTCATCAGAGAACATTCTCTAGTAACTTAGGGAAGCAGATGCAGAGATCCACAGGCAAGCACCGGGTTGAGTTCCAGGAGTCCAGTTGAAGAGAGGGAGGAGGGATTGCACCAAGGTCATGACAGCCACAGAGACAGCTGACCTGAGCTCTTGGGAGCTCACTGACTCTGGACCAACAGTTAGGGAGCTTGCATGGGATCAACCTAGACCCTGTGTGTGTGTGTGTGTGTGTGTGTGTGTGTGTGAGACAGTTGTGTAGCTTGGTTTCTTTGTGGGACTCCTAGCAGTGGGATCAGGACCTGTCCCTGGCACTTGAGCTGATTTTGGGGAATCCAATACCCAAGCTGGGTTGCCTTGCCCAACCTTGATGCAGGGGGAGGAACTTGGTCCTGCCTCAACTTGATGTGCCATGCGTTTTGACTCCCAAGGGAGACCTACCCCTTTCTGAATGAAGGAGGAGAAGCAGATGGGGTGGGTGGAAGGGAGGTAGGCAGAGGGAACAGGAGGAGAGGAGGGAGAAGAAACTTTGGTTAATATGCAAAGTAAATGAGAAAAATTTAATAAAAAATAAGGAAAAGGGGAGAATCTGAGTTCATCAGATGACCTCATAAAAATTTAGTGTTCCTTCACTGTGTTGTTAGAGGCCAAAGTTAAAGAGAGATGTTCCAGCAAGCTTGGAAAGAAAGGAAGCGTTTCTGCTGATTATGGTCTTTGAGGACCACAGCAAGAAACATGGACAAACTTCAGAAACCTCAGACTGCTGCTGCCTCACAACCAGCAAAGACAAGGCCCTTATCGTCAGACCTGGATGTAATGGAAGTCTGAAAGACCATGGAAGCCTGGAGGAAATCTCTGTGCTCATGGGCGAGTGAAGCCTGGGCATCGTCTTGATTTCAGTTTTGGGGTACACTGTTTAGAGATGCGGTCCCTGCTTTGATTTCTAACCTATAGAACTGAGTTATTGCACAGGAATTCTTTTACACTAGTAAGTGTATAGTGATTTGTTACATACTAATAAAGATTAATGTAAAGAAGAAATGAGGAAAAATACCTGGTTTATGGCATAAATGCCTTGATTTCAATTTCTTGCTGCTTTGCTAAGTATTTTAATATGTAAGATAGCCAGTTCAAGCAACCACTATGATGCAGTTCTTTTATTAAATTCCCCTGGGTTTTTACTAAATGCAATATTATTCAATTCAAAATGAACCCACTGTGTATGGGCTTCAGCTACGGCCAACAATGATATGTGTTTCATATGTGATCTCATCTGAATATCATTGTTTGGAAAACGCTATATTCCTGTGCTTAAGAAGAAGAAACTACCATTCAGAGGGCGAGACACCTTAATCAGAATCACACGACTGAATCAGCTGTGTGTGGCACTGGCAGTCTAAGCTTGCCATGTGTGATGTCAATCATACTCCCAGATGCTGGACCGGATGACCTCTTACACTGAACAAAATCACCCGGTGTATATTACTCCTGATGACCAATGCCTGGCACAAGTTGACTGAGAAATCTATGCTACTTTCTCTTCTGCCCTCTGGTGTTATCGCTAACTAGTCCTGGACAGCGACATGTGAGCGAAAGTGACAGGGAGCATTTCTGGGCCAGAGCGTTTAATTGCTCATGCTTGACATGTGCGGTTCTCTCCTTTCTTGCAACAGTGGTCCCAGGAGCCAGAGCGAAGATACAGCGTACGTCAGTCTTGTTTCCTGAGTGGGTCTGAGGACAGAGCTTCCCACGCTGGGCATGCCAGATGAGCAGGAAGTGAAAGCGTGAAACGAAAATCACGGAGATTATAGGGTTGTATTGAAACCAGGGTACATACTGGTCTTTTTTTACTTGTTGAGGTGAATAAGTTCCAGACAACAGTATTACAATCAGCTGGTGCAGATTGATTTCAGATACCCGTCGCTCATTGCAGATGTGATTCGATGTACTTGCTGACTCCCAGATTCTTGGTGCTTCCTCAGGCCTTGATTCCTTTGCCTATCTGCTTGCTATAGGAAGAGTGAATCACAGTTGGTGGCCTTGAGACAGCCTTGATATGTGACTCGATGCTGTCTTTTTTTTGTATTGCATGCATTTCGGTCCCCCAGTTCCTTATCTGTAATTTGTGTATGTGTGTGTGTGTGTGTGTGTGTTTGTGTGTTAAAAGAGTGCATTGGATAGGGTTTACAGGGAATGTCTGATGGAAATGTGTGATTGGAAGTTAGAGAGATGCCTCAGTTGTGCCAGCTTGTGGGTCTGCGTTTAGATGCCAGCACCCACGCAAGAGTGGCAAAGTGTATGTCCGTAACTTTAGTGCTGGCAAGATGGGGTAGGGGAAAGGGTAGGACACAGGTGTAGAGTCAGGAAGATCCTTGGAGCAATAAGTTGAGTGAGAGACTCAGTATAAAATGACGTGGTGAGAAACTGAGGAAGACTTCTATTATTAAATTAGCCATTAACCTTCACATGCATGTGCACATGTGTGCATGAATAGTCGCACACCTATGTGTGTGTATATACACAAACATCTGCATATGCCACACACATACAAACCAAACCAAATCAAAACAAAACAACTCGGATTATCCTCATTCAGGGAACCCTTTGGATTCTTCCAGGTTAGATTGTATGGTTGTCATTGTGTTGTTTTAAGGGATGTTTATCAAACTATCTCTTATGTTTACAGGTCCCTCTGATGTTGAGAACAGAAAAAATATGGACTAGAACTCTAATACCATGTTATTCCAAGCACATAACACATGTTTTCTGAGTGAATAAAGAAACTTAGAGTCAATGGCTAATAACCTAAGCTAGTTGTTAGTAAGGAAATAACCATGAGCATCAAGTAAAATTAATCTTATAAATGATAATTGCATGAATCAATCTAGGTATAAAAATGTTCTTTTAGCCAATTGATGGATGCTCTGGTTTTCCAGGGTTCAGTTAAATGGGATGCAATTTTCAAACCTGACATTGTTTTGATTCTTCTTACATTGTAGAAAGCATGGAGTTGATGTTATTAATGCTTTGAAATCCAGCTGATGGGTCATGCATTAACAGCCTGCATCCTGTTTAGAGAGCTCTCCTGCCCACCCCACTGATAATGAGCACCCATGCTGAGCATCACTGTGATGAAGGCTCCAACCACTGCAAGCCAAAAGCACACTCAAACTCATCATTTTTAGAATACAAAACAACTTATGCTTTTGTTATTGTCCAATTTAAAATCCTGGATTGACTTAGGCATTTGGGGAAACTAACCCTGCACACAGAAAGAAAAACCGACGTTTCTGGTTTTGATAAATTTGAAGAATGCGTGAAGTTATTTTGTTAGTGTCTGCTCTGACGTTGATAATAAAACATGTTGCAGTCAACAAAGCTCCCTTTCTGACAAGGCTCTTGTCAGTTATTTTTTATTTTAATGTGGGAAATGAGTTTTATCCTGGTTATGAAAACCTCATTATGCTAAAATTTGGAGACTTTTAAAAGTCAATGGTATTTAGAGTCTCTACCCAATCTTTGGAGAGTGATGCCTTTTTTTCCCTGTTCCCTGATTTTGCATGTGGAATAGAAAACTCCAATTTTGCAAGCTTACACTCACTAGAGATTGGTAGGTTTGACTTGCCATGTTATAGACAGATATGATAATGTTAAATTAATTAGTGGGGAAGGTACAAGTAGACCCAAAAGATGCCGCTGTATCCAGCTGGGCACATGATGGAGAACGCAGGTGTTCGCAGCCTCATCCCTCTTGCATGTTACTGGGTTAGTGGCATGATGCTCTCTTGCCCCTTCTTCTGATCAGTAAAATGGGATAATAGACATCTCTCGACTGTGATGGTTTCATGAATATTATGTTAAAAGGTAACACTTAGAGCACCGTTCCAACAGCTTTGCTGTTGGAGATCCCACTCAGATTTTACCTCTTCCAGGAAGCCTTTTTGGTCTTCCAGGTTGGACTGCATGGCTTTCTCATGCCCCGCTGTAATCGCATGTTTGGATGTTTACCAGGTAGTCTCATACAGCTGTATGTATCCTCTCTATTCTTGCCATCTGAAAATATGCATTAAACGCAAGACACCTGGGGCTAGAGAGATGGCTTCGGTGGAAGAGCGCTTGTTGTGTAGACCTGAGTTCAGGTCCCAGGACTTGATGCAAAAAGCCGGGCATCTATAATCCAGTGCTATGGGGGGACTATGCTGATTCCGTGAGAGACCCTGCATCAAAGGAGGAATGTGGAAACTGATGGAGAAGAACACCTTACATTCACCTCTGGCCTCTACATGCACGTGGGCACAAGGTTGTATACCTGCACAGACCTGTGGAAAACACCGCATAGATCAGACTCACATTCACACATGCACATATTCCGTATACTTATAATCCCCTGCGAGCATCCTCATTATACTCTTAAAATGGAAGGATGCCCATTGGTGTGGGCTCTTGGGCTAGTCTTTGTGTCATTGAAGAGGGATCTGCCTAAAGAATGCTGCTGCTCTTTTCCCTTCCCTCTGTGCCATCTGTGCCTGGAGTTTCTGCCGTACCCTGTGATGGCACTGCTTAGCTCCAGCTTGGTAGTATGCTCCAAGATATCTTAAAGGCATTTGATAAACCCCATTAAATTGGCCCCCTCTCTAGAGATACCCTTGAATAATATTTAAGGAGCTTAAAGTCTCACAGCAGAAGCCACTGTTTGCACAAGCAACAAGGTAGGGATTTCTGCTAATTCTGGGGGTGGCAGTTTGGGGTGGAGAAGGAAAATGCTTAGGCTGGGCTCTGGGGTTGCTCTTCTGGACCCTGAAATATGTACATGTGCTGGAAGTAAATGGTTCTGTCTTAGACAGCAGGGCTTGGAGGCTCAGGGATGTGAGACTGATGCTCCAAGCCTTCTCAGAAATGCTCCTTCTTCTAAGCTGACATTAAGGGCATATTTTAAAAAATTGTCATGGAGTGGGGTGCACAGCAATTGTCAATATGATTTTGGCTTCTCTATATAGTCTTTAAATAATTAACCATGTTTGAAGAAGCCTATTTTCTCAACTTTATAATATTTTAGTCTATGTTGCTTTTCCTTCAAAACAAACCTGTGAGTAAATAATTCAATCACTAGGAAAAATAAGTTAAAATCACACTTTCATGAAATCCCTCTTTGCAGCAAAGATGTAAAGCCTAGCACTGTGCCTCTATAGACTGAACGCTGCTTTAGGATTTGTGTGGAAATGTCTGAAAAATGGTTTTGATTTCTAAACTTTATTCTCAGTACATTTCGACAAGGCAGCAACACAGTTGTTGGCTGCTATCAACACAGTTTAGAAGCACATAGCTAGCTCAGTTCAGAAGACAGTAGGCTATGTATTGTCATTTGTAATTACTTTATTTCTCCAGCAGGGATGGGATGGAAAGATGGGATGGACTACTTCTTGGTCTTTGTATTTTTCTGATTGTTTTTTGATTAAAGGCTAAATCTTACTCTTGATTTTCCTTCTAACTCCTTCACTTCTTCTTTCACCTCGTTCTTTTTCCATTTTTCTTATCATTTTTCATTTTCTAGGGAAATTGTTACTTTTATTTCTCCTTTGCTAAGATCTTAAAGGAATAAAAGGTAATTGTGTCCAGCAGAGGGCAATCCAGTCACACACACATACACATACACACACACATATGCACACACATGCACACACACTACTCACATGCAAACTCAGAATTTCTCTTTCTTTCCCACTAACCCTTCTTAGAGCAGAGTGATGCTTCGGGAAGAAGATGATTAAATGCCCTTTCACGCAGAGACGCTTCCCTTCTTGCCCCTCCTAGTTCACGTGAGGGTATGCTGTTCCGGTGTTTGATACATGAAGAATCTTAATTAGTTCAGTATAATTACAGAAGGGTTTTAGAGATCTAATAAGCAGTGTAGAGACTCTTATGCTGATAGTCTAGGAAAATAAAATTATTCGGGGTTGTCTAACATCTAGAAATAGCATAAGGCCTAAAACAAGTGGTCTGAAGGTTCTAAGTGCGTAGTGGAAGTAAGAACTTGGGCTGTAAGATTTTGAATGTGTAAGACATCCAATGTTAGTGAATTAAGTTCTGGCATCTTTTTTTTAAAATTATTCTTCTCTTTAATATTATATTCCTATTTCAGTTTTCTCTCCCTCCACTCCTTCTAGTCCCCAGCCTCCCTCCCCTGACTCTGTATGATTCTTGGTTTGGGATCTTGTTAAATGTATGACTCTATCATTCAAGAATGCCACACTCCGTGTTGGTTTCCAGGCAGGGCCTTATGTATACTAGGCTAGTCTTTAAGCTCACTATATAGCCGAGGGTGACCTTGAACTATGGATCCTCTTGCCCCCTCCAAGTGCTGGATTACAGCCATGTTTCACCATATACAGCTTTGTGTGGTGCTGGGGACTGAACTCTGGGTTCTGTGCATGTGGGGTAAGCACTGTACCAACTAAGCTATATCCTCAAATTAAAAAAAAAGCTAACCTTTAATTTTCTGTATACCACTATGAAATGTATACTATTAACCAGTTAAGAGTGTGGTGATCCTTAGAAACAGCAGAATGCTTTCAGAGTCCAATTCAACTTAGCAAACTACTATTTGTAAACACACTTCCTGAGCTTTGCAGGATGGTTCCATGTGAATCTTCTCGATTGCTTCAACCACCGAGCCTCTTTGCCTGTGCTCGCTACAGTTACCAAGTGTTCCAAGATCCCTCTGCTCCTGTGTAACTGACGAAGCATCTCATCTACTTTACACTGTTTTATTATTACACACACTTCACTCTCTCACACACTTTCACACACTCTCTCACACACACTTGCACACTCTCACACACTTTCACACATATACTCACATGCTCTCACACACTTTCACACACACATTCACTCTCTCACACTTTCACACACACACTTTCACACACACTCACACACACACCGCACTGATTACTTCCCTCACACGTTCTTATTTCCCTCCCACACTTACCAACCACTTGCCATCCCTACCAGTCCCTTTCCAGATTTAGACCATTTGGTTTTATGGTCTGTTTAGTTTATCCAGGGCTGCCTGTGTGACCTTTGGA
Organism: Bramus lutescens; assembly: GCA_001685075.1. Classification (NCBI taxonomy): domain Eukaryota; kingdom Metazoa; phylum Chordata; class Mammalia; order Rodentia; family Cricetidae; genus Bramus; species Bramus lutescens. The sequence goes on from LOEQ01005088.1 coordinate 76,783, forward strand.
TGGAAACTCACTTTTGGATCATGGTGGAGTCATCAGTGGCCACAGAACTGAGGGCAATAGCCCCTTCTCCCTCTGAATGTAGCAGTAGCAAATAGTTTAGCTGGGAGTGGTAGAGCTTCCCAAGGCCCTCCTCTGTCCATGCCTGAGTCTTGATGAGTCTAGTCTTGTACAGACCCAGGGTAGGCCTTTGTAGGGTTGGAAGTTCCCGCTCTTAATGGCTGTGTCTTGTCCAGTACGTGAGATTTCACACTCTTTCTCCCTATCATCTGGTCCTTACATTCTTTTTGTCTCCTCTTCCCTAATGTTCCCTGAGGCTTAGAGGGGACATACACGTCTTGTGAATGTGCTCTTGAAGTCCTTGTCTCTCTGTGTGTTGTGGGAAAGTCAGTGTCAAAAGAGGGAGCTTGAACAGTCAGATATGTGGTGGTTCCTGCTTGTAATTCCAACACTTGGCAAGCTGAGGCAGGAGGAATACCACGAGTGGCTAGCCTGACCTCATAGTGAGTTCAAGAGCAAGCTTGGGATGTATGATGAGATCCTGTGTAATAAAAAGGCCTGCATTTCATTTTTTCTCTTCGTATTAAATATACTCGACTGTATCTTGTCAGGAAATGTCTCTGCAGATCTCACAGAGAGACTGGGTAAACGAAAATTTTCTACATGGAAGTTTGATAAGTTTTGCTTTTAGGTCTAGGAGAAAGTTCCTTTCAATTCCATTACCTAAAGTATGCCACCAAATGTAGTTTTTTTTTTAGCTGAGTCTCTATCATTCTGTTTATCAAAAATGACTTGGGAGTCAGGTGCGGGGGTGAAAACCTGCTAGCTCAGAAAGGCTGAGAAGCAGCCAACTGACCTTCTGTTTGGGCTGGGGACCCAGCAAGAGTGCCTGCATCTCTCCAGATGTTCCAAACCAAAAACGACCTTGAATCTACTCTTTCCTGTGCATCTCTACCCTGCTCCTGGTTCCTCTATGCTCTATGCTCATTCCTGTCAACTACTTTCTGACTCTGCACCCTTATCCAAGGTTGATTTGGTTAAAACCGTCTTGGGGTTCACAGTACTGTCCAATATCCTGCAGCAGATTTCATATGGGAGTGTTGACTCTAAATGAAAAAATACATCTGGAGAAGCCCCTACACCTCCAAATAAACATCACTAGGAACAGCAATGGCCCTAAAATAAGTGAGTAGAACACCTTCTTTCCGTAATCTTCTTTGCCACATTTGACTCAAGGTATGTCGAACCAGAGCAATGGTTCTTTTCTTTCTTTTTTAAACTTTCTTTCCATTTATTCTTTGTGTCTTTCACATCACGCATTTCGATCTCATTCATTTCCTGTTCCTTTGTATCCACCCCCTCCTTTGCAACCCCCCCTCCTCCCAAATAAAATAAAATAATATTTAAGGACAAAAAAGAGGAAAAAGGAAAAACCTTATCATGGAATCAGTAGTGTGACACAGTGAGTCATGCAGCAAACCCTTTTGTCCATATCTTTATTTGCAAGTGTTCATTGCAAAGATTCACTGATCTGGTCTGAGGCGTCTGGTTTCTGCTACACTATTGATGCTGGGCTCTCACTGGAATTCTTCTTGAATATTTTGTTTTTGCCCTCTGTTATGGAAACCTTGCAGTTTTGGGTCTAAAGGAACGGCCCCTTCACATGCTACAGCAGATCAGAGATGGGGTGGATGTTGGGGTAGTCCAACTCACAGCCTTGGTTCTGGGCTTAAGTAGTTGCAGGGTTGATCAGCCGGCCCATTCTCGCCCATCTCCACCACCAGGGTGCGCTCTCCAGCATTTACCTGGCTAGTTCACCCCCTGGCAGCTATGAGCAATTCACCAACTGGCAGGGCCGGTTCTCCTGCTTCCCTGTTCTCAGGTTTCTCTCTCTCACCTATACCTCCAGGGCCAGCTCTGCAAGGGCCACTCTCCTGAGTACTACAGCTGGTAAGGGCCAGGGCCAGTTCGTCCACTCTGATGACCTCAGGGTCAGTTCTCCCACCTACCACAGGCCATGAGGGGCAGTGGGGAAGGGTATCTCTCCTCTTTCCCCACTACCATATGGCAGATGAGGAGCAAGGCCAGATCTCCCATGCCCACATACTTGGGGCCAGTTTACTTGCACCCCTGTCAATTGGGTCAGCTCTACTGTGCTGCCCAGGTGAGGTACAGGCTCCACTGTCCAGAGTGCTGCAGCTCCTTTGCCCACCACAGGTGGCAGGGGCAAGGGGGGAAGAGCAGTGGTTCTTAACCTGTGGGTCACAACCCCTTTAGGGGTCAAAGGACCTTTTCACAGAGGCTGCCTAAGACCATTGGAAAACACAGATATTTATCTACATTATAAATCATAACAGTAGCAAAATTACAGTTGTGAAGTAACAATGAAAATAATTTTATGGTTGGGGGGTCACTACAATGTGAAAACCTATGTAAAAGGTTGCAACATTAGAAAGGCTGGGAGCCACTGAACTAGAGAAGGTCCCTGCTGCCATGCTTCCGAAACTGAGGCTCTGACCAGCTCTCTTTACTGTGTAACCAGCTTGAACTTTGAAATTAATGATATGGAGAGGACGTGGAATTTGCTACTTTCAGAGGACTAGATTGTTAGCTCATTCAACCCGGAATTCTTATTATGTAATATAAAGCAAGTGGCGACCGGGCCCAAGAACATCATTTTCAGCTGAATCTGAGTGCAATGACTTTAGAGTCTCTTTTCCATGGAGCTCACCAGATGGACAATTTCTGCCCTAAGAATGATTACTTTGTGGGCTGGATCTGTCTTTAGGACAGAATATCACATTTTAGCATGTGATCTTAGAAGCGCCTGGGGTGGTAGGCACTTTAGGATGTGCAATGTGGCTCCGAGCCTCTCTCTCAAAAAGTCTGAGTTGACGCAAGTTGAGAGGTAGTTTCGACTTGGTGCTGATTCAGATTTTGAGACTTGCTAACGGGACTGAGCTGGGAATTTTAAAAGTCTCTTTCTAATCCGAGTGCCATCACACCAGGTGCTAAACATGTTGACTCAAGTAGAAAATAGGAATCCATGTCATGAAATTTTCAAGCTCGCAGGAACCCAGATTTGAAAGTACATCTCCACATCTCATAGATAAGTGACTGAAGTCTACACAGAGTGACTCGAATTGCTTAAGAGCCACAGTGGCTGCGTGTATGTCATATTTGCTCTGAAAACATTTTGATACAGCAAAAGCGAAGATATCCAGCTAATCAGCAATAGAACCACGTGTACTAGGCTACTTTAAACATTTAGCAGACTGTTGTTTTACAGCTTCCTCTGTTGCTGTTTATTCTTCTTTCCAGATGAAGATACAATTTCTTTAGGTAAGAGTTACATTAAGGAGGCCATGTCCCAAAGATATTCAGTTTGCTCTGCCATGAGCTCTTTACATACATTTTTTAAAAAAAACAGTAGATGGATTGGTTTTACGTTTGTTTGTTTTGCAGTACTGGGGATTCAGCTTAGGGCCTTATACATGCTATGTCAGTGTTCTACCACTGAACTACATTCCTAGCCCTAAATATTTTTTAAGGATTTTTCTGCAATGTGATACTTACTTTACCTCATTTAATAAAATGCTCATGTCAATGCTTATCAAGTCGGCAGTAACATTTCAATGCCTCAATTTACAGACTCATGGGTAACGTTTTCATTGTCTTAAATAGCAAGGGTTAATTATTTGTTTTGAGTGCTCAGCCTTCCACATGGATAACTGCTTCTGGGAAGGTGGTTGTCAAAGCTTTGTCCTCTCCTCTGTGAACACCTGCATCAACATCAGCACCAGCAGGGAACCAGTCAGAAATGAAAATTCTCTAGCCCCACCCCAGACCTAATAAGACTGAATCTTGGGTCAGGGAGGGCTGAGCAAAGAATAGCCCTTTGCTTTCCTTGATACTTAATCAATTCTCAAGACCATTGCTTTGGGTAAACCTTGGTCTTGGTATGTGAGAACAAATGTCTGCCGACTTTCTATTCCAGACTCCTTTTTCTGCTAATTCTCTTTGTGATGAATGATTTTGTGATGTTCTACATCATTTCTCTTTGTAAGAGGGAAATAGGAACAGCTGGGAAGACGGCTCGGTCAATAAAGTGCTTGCTCTGTAAGTGTGAGGACACGTGTTTGAATTCCTGGCAAGGAAGTAGGAAACTGGGCGTGGTGACCCATGTCTGTCATTCTGGGGCTGGGAGAGGCAGAGACAGGAGGATCCCTGGGGTTTACTGGCTAGCCAGTCCAGCTGAGGTAGTGAACTCCAGATTCCCTGAGAGACTCTGAACATAACAAGGTGGAGAGAGATAGAGGAAGCCACTCGATGTCACCTTTGCCCTCCACAAGCACACAAACACATGCGTGTGAGCATGCACACACATGCACATACTTGCAAGTGTACCCCCACACAAAGTACACACGTGTACCCCATATACTGATAAAGATAAGAAGCATGGAGACTGGTCCCTTTGTCGCTCTGTCAGCTCCTTCCTTGTATTGTTTCTCTATTGCTTGTCTGTTGAGTTTGCCTGTGTGGATACACAATCCTGCAGACACCCCAGTTCTCCTGGCTGCATCCCCACCTGAAATGGTCTATCTTCTTCCCTTGCCGTTTTTCTGACTGGTTCTGCTCACTCACAGATCTGGGCAGGCCTAGACTACATTTTTTTTTTGTAAGAAGCCCTATAAAAGCCTTTAGCGGGAAACCTGTGTCATCAGCTCCATGACTAGAACATTGAACAGCTCTTCCAATTAATGATGTGAAATGTAAAAGGCCTTCCCTGAGATGGCAATAATGAAGCCCTGACAAACAGCCGAGGGACTGGGGCTAATTAAAATGCAGCAGGGTGCAGAAGCAGAGGTAACCATGGCGGTGATGCCACGTCTCTGGTAATCGGCAGTCCCTGCTTCCCTACACTAATTGGCAGGAGATGCAGGGCCCCTGAGTGCACACACATCGAGCCTTAATGGAGTCGGCTCAGGCTTCTCTTCCTGCCTGACTTGTCTCATTATCGACCTTGAACTGGCAAAGGTCAGAGGATGTTGCTGCTTTCATCCACATGACAGTTGTCTGAGGAGCATCTCTCTGTAGTGTCTAATCATTTGGCAGTTGTCTTATCCTGTACATGAATTAGTGATCTGAGGCTGAGCGTATGGTGGATAAAAAGACACTGTGAGCTCTGGGCAGGGGACTTAGCTCTGTGCGTTTGTGTTCATCCCATCTCTAGCCCAGACTAAAGGTGCTTTTGTTATTTCCTCACAGAGAAAGAATGAGTCTGTGCATACCCATCACATCAGAGTGACATTTACCTAAAAATGCTACCTATGGAAAAATATCCCACCAAGGTATTAGTAGTCACAAGTCAGATTTTTCTTTTCCCTACCAAGTAGACATTGACATCTGCCACTGCCAGTGTGGGCTTAATGATAATAATGATGAATGTTCTTTGAGGAAACCTAAAATCAGTGAGTACTACTTCCCAAGCATCCCCCGTGTGCAAGAGATGATTATGGACACTATATGTAGAGACAGAAGAGTCAGAAGCAGGTATACTTCTGCAGGAGGGCAGCATATGCATGGTCCACCCCACGCTCTGCCAAGCCTCAATGTATCACACAACAAAGAATGCACTCAGAGAAGCCTGGTAGCATCTCTTTATGCAAAGGAAATGGGGAAATGCAGCATCTCATTTGGCAAAGATCTGAGAACATTTATAAGCAACCCGTTCAAAGGGAATGCCTTCTTACGGGAGCTCGACGGACCAGGGGAGTGAAGGAATGAGAAAAGACATCTTCATTAGACAAACAACTGTGCACTGCGCAGTGTTTAATCCAGTTTCTCAAGGAGGAAGGGCACAGGGGGCGGGGAGGGAATTTTCTGCCAGATGCAGAAGGCCGATACTAGGCAGCAAGGGCACTCCCAAGGTCTCCTGCTGCCGTGGGCATGCTCCCCTATACTGCCTCCTTGAAAAATTCCTATCTAGTTCCAAAACCCGTGGCAGAATTAAATCCTCTTTCAGATTTTGCCAAAACTTCCCCAAGCAATAAAGTCTATCACCTCTTTCTGGTCACTTTAATGAGCTGTGAGAACTTTCACTGTCACAGCCATGGAAGAGGGTGTTTGTAATCATTCTCATGTTCATCTCTATCATGGGATCTGGGCTGTAGGAATTCAGCAAATGGCAGTAGGCTTGGATCTTGGGAGTAAGCAGGACTGGGGGTACAAATGAGAGCTCTACTTTTTGAGGCGTCTTTTACTTACGCTCGATGCGGTGTTCACATTCTCCGCGAATGCCAGTCCTGTGCTCGGTCCCCATCTTTCTTCTGTCAAAATGTTTTCAGTCCTAGACAATGGAAACTGTAAAACAAACCAACGGAAAACAAAACCAACGAAACCAAAGAAAAGCAATTGTGCCGTGCCCATCACAGCTTCACGACGCAGTGCTGCAGCTGCCATCAACAGGTGCATAATGAAAGTTTGTGGAGTTAAATGAAGCTGCCTGAAACATGCACAAGAACTGATTGCATTATTCAAATTGACTCCAATTTATTTCATGGGTTTGGAAGCACTTAATCTCTTCATTATCTGTTCTGCTTTTCTTGGATGTGTGGTTGAGGGAGGTATTGTTGATATTTCAGACTTGTGCTTATACAAAGTCATCCCCAAACTATTTTTTTTAAATTATGACTAAATGAATTTGTATTAATTTGCCTGACACTAAAAATAATACCTATGCTTGTAACTTCTATTTTTATAATAGAGAGTAGTTGTGGGGGCTCAGAGAAATGACTCTGTGCTTCAGAGTGTTTCCTGCTCTTCTGCAGGACCAGAGTTTGGTTCCTAGCGTCCATAGGAGGTGGCTCACAACCTCCTGTAACTCCAGTTCCAAGTGCTCTGACGCCCTTTTCAGGCCTCCTGTAGGCACAACATACACATGTTGCCCATATAATCAGGTAAACATACATACACATAAATACAAATGAAAATATTATTAAAGATACATACTGTGTTTTAATTCTAACATAGAAATATTGTTATGAGAAAATAGAGAAATATCTGTATTCTGTACACATAGCCACAAGGAAATGGTGAAATTTTTGTTTGTAAATTTGGAAAATTCTTAAACATCTCTATTAAATCATATTGTTACCTCATGCAATATTTTTAAAAAAGTTTTATTGTGGTAAAAGTTACATATATATATACATATGTATATATGTACACACACACACACACACATATATATATATACACACACACACATATATTATAAAATGTACCACTTTAGGGCCTGTGAGAAGTCTCAGCAGGTAAAAGCACTTGCCACCAAGCTTTGCAGCCTGAGTTCAATCCACAGAACTTACATAATACAAGCTTCTGCAAGTTGTCCTCTGACCTCTGAGCTCCACACATATGCCATGGCTTGCACTTGCAAGCATGAGTGTGTGCGCTCACACACACACATGCAGAGAGGGAGAGAGGGACAGAGAGACAGAGACAGACAGAGAGAGAAAGAGAGACAAAGAGAATAAATATATATGTAAAATAGCAACAAAATAAATGTAAATTTAAAGGTTGCTATTGTAACCATTTAAACATATTGTTTAGTAAATACATTTATAGTATTTACCACAGCCAACACCATTCATATTCACAACTCTTCAATCTTGCAAACTCCAAATTCAAAACCCCTTAAGTAATAACCTCCTAGTCCCTCCTTTCCTCAACCCTGGGAACTTCTAATCTGCTTTCTGATATTAAGAAGTTGACTACTTAGGAAGTGGTCATATTTTGAGTCTGGGCTGCTGGGAAATGAAAGAGTAGTCTCTGTCTACAAAATGGTGCCAACGTGAGGCAACTATGTCCCCATAAAACCTGAGAGAGCTTGGAAAGGAATTCTAGACACAAAAGAATAGAATTTAGTGCAGTTTCTTGGTAGCCACATTTTTTTTTGATTGGTTCTTTTTGCTGGCACTGAGCAGGGGTGCCATAGCTCCTTTAAGAGAGGTCTTCCTGACTCAGTATTGGCAGCGAAGTTTGCTCGATTTGTTTAGGGGAGGGATTCCTGGTTCATGTTAATTGCATGAACAGCTCTGACTCTTTCAGGCGGCCAAGCACTTAAATGGGGTCTGTGAGCAGTGTGTTATAAATTGCTTAATGGTGACATAGACCTACTGTGACCCTGGAGCTGGGGCAGTACGCATGGCTCTCAGAGGCAGTGAATATGCCTCTGCCATGTTGGACTGGTTAGAGCCAACAGGAAGGGCTGTGGAGTTGGTCCTAGCCAAGCTTGCTTAGCATTAAAAAAATGTGTTCTTAGTAAGAAAAGATTATAGATATAGCATGCAATAAAGACAGATTCAGATGAAAAAGACCTCTAAATGGGTCACAGTGTTAGATAAATGTACATAGGTTTGGGAGAGAGAGGAAAAAGAGTACAGGCAGTTATAATTTAAAAGAGTACAGTCATAGGTTAAAGGAATAAAGATAAAATAAATATTAAACTTGTAGGAAAAGTTAATAGAGTAAGAAAAATAAGCCATGTAAAGATGGAATATACACAGTTTGGATTATGTATATTATTGTGTTTTCTTTGAATTTTTTGACTTTAAATGAGTTAAGTAAAGAGAGACATTTCATTGTATGGGCTGCTAAGCTAAACCCACATATATATTTTAAAGGTATCTTAATTTCAAAATTTGGGTTTAAGGATATGTTGCTTTGGAAAAGAGGTTCTGCTTTTGTTTCCACAGAGGATAAGAACCTGTGGATTCATTCTAGACTAATGTGGCTTGATGGAACAAGACCCCTACTAAATCTTCATAAATTCTTTGTTGATTTCAAACTTATTCTTCTTTTCTGGCTGTGTCTACCTACACTGGATATATGACATTTCAATTTCTTGCCAGGGTTTCTCTATCCTGCTTCTGTTAGGTTATGACTTTATCCCTGTTCCAGCCATTTGCAAAAACAAGCAGGCCCAGGCACTCCCAGATTCCTGTGTGGTTTATACTAGGGAAAGAACAACTACCTATATCTATCTCTTGCTGACTTTTTTCTGTCTTTCATTGTATATAACTCTGTGACACATTCCTACTCTGGAAGCTCATATCCTAGGAGTCTGTCCTTTTTATGAGTTTTTAAAAATGCTGCAAGATTCCCGGTGGCAGTAGGCAGCAGAAATGCTGTAGGTCCTAAATGGTGGTAGTGGGCCATGTGGTGGCAGACAGCAGGTCCTGGGTGCAGCCAGTCCAAGAGCATTGGCCTGGTCCCAGAGTGGTGGCCCGAGAAGTGGTAGCAGGCCATTTG
>LOEQ01005088.1:86408-96627 GCA_001685075.1 Bramus lutescens
TGGGGGAGGGTGTGGGCGTGGCTTGTCTCTTAAAGAGACAGAACAACCATTACATAAGAGAAACAAAACTAGACAGTGATAGCAGATTTCGTCTTGCCACAAAACTGAGTTTCCATTCTGGGTAGGAATTGACCCAGTATTGAGTGGAATTCTACAAATAGGGTGGGAAGAAAGTGAATTTTGCTTTCTAACATAAAACCACTTCAGTAAAAACAATGTATAAAGTAATAAAATAATGCAGGCAAACAGAAAATAACAAAACACCTATGAGCAAGCAAACAAACAAAATCCCAAAGGGATAGACACAAAATGACAACAAAAGAACTCTGAAAAATCTCATCCCAAAGGGATCTTGAAGGAAGTCAGGTAGGAGGTGACTTCCTGTCAATCCTGGAGCACGCTCAGTTAGACTGGCTCGTAGTTGTTTTGTTTTTTTTTCCCACTCTTTGGGGGCCCAACACCCAGCTCCCAAATAAATACATGGAAACTATTGTTACTTAGGAAGGCCCCACCTTACCTTGGCTTATTTCTAACCCTTGGAGACCCAAAAATGTGAGCCTATTTCCACCTTGACCAAAGGTCAGAGTTGGAACTTCCCTCTATTCTTTCAAGGTTATTGTGTTTCTACCTCAAACAAAGTTCCCACTTAGATTTAGGTCAGAGAGTTCTGCCCTCTCAAGGTTATTGTCAACAGGTGTGGCTAATAGCCAGCCCTTGCATTATAGGAATAGAGCAGTAGATGTATCTACTTCAAACAAAAGTCTAAGGATTTGACTAAGGTTCCAGTTCCTTTATGGAGATAGCATTGGGTTCCACCCAGGTAGTAGTTTGCCTACAGAATGTTTTGGTCTAGGGTGTGAGCTTGACTTGTTTTGTTCTAGCAACAGAATGTTTAACTATGAATGTAGTGGTGGCCTTCAACTGGTCTGTTAATTTCCTCATATCATATTAATGCAATTTTTTGTCTTACTCCCAACTTTTGGGGTCAGGGGTATTTTAAGCAATTGGAAATTAAATGTGGGCTAATTCAGTAGTCATTGGAACTCCTTCCCAGTACTACTTTCTATGGTTTCTGTGATTATTATTTATCATGTGTCTTCATATCCTTTACTTATATTTCAAAAACCCATGCTCCTACCCTGGAAAGAGGTATTTTTGCCAAGGATGGTCCCTGACACTAGCCAAGCTCGCTAATTTAAGTAATCCCATTTCTCTTGAACTATGTTTTGCCTCTGGGCTTTTTACCCTTCTCTAGTCTATATATTTTTCTTTCCTTCTTATTCTGTGGCTGGCTGTGTAGCTGGGTGGCTGGGCCCTGGCATCCTCCTCTCCTCCCTTTTTCACTCCTCGCTGTTCTCTTGAGCCTAGATTTCTCATTCTATCTATTCTGTTTGCCTAGTAGCCTTGCCTATCCCTCTCCTGTCTAGCTCTTTATGAGACCAATCAGGTGTTTGAGGCAGGGAAAGTAACACAGCTTCACAGAGTTAAACATATGCAACATAAAAGATTGCAACACATCTTTGCATCATTAAACAAATATTCCACAGCATAAATGAATGTAAAGCATTTTGAACTAATATTCTGTAACACTGGCTGTCACATGTAGCCTGAGACATGATAAAGTACTTCAGTTTCTCTGGAAAGCAACTTGAGAATGTGCATCAAAATCCATGACTATATGTGTACCTTTCACTTTTACTATCCTCCATCTATGAGAGGGGTCTCATTAAAAACTAATTCAAAATATGCAAAAATTAGCCCATGGCTGAGCAATAATTATGAAACAGTGGAAATGATGTAAAGCTCAATGAAAGGGAAATGACTCAATAAACCTGAAGCATAGTCTGAAAGTATCAGGGGGAAAATTGTAAAGATGAAAACACATCCCAATGTACTTCACTATCTGTCTGTCTGATGGCCACTTGTCTTACTGTGAACTTGGGGGGTAGTATTGTTAGAGATGTGCAATTAGGTCTGGAAACTTCTAGCCTCTTATTCTTATCGTGGTATGTATGCACAAAATTCTCAAAGGAAAAAATCCCCCAACAAAATTAATAATAATAATAATAGTAATAATGCATCCAAAGACACCAGGCCATGGTGATTCCATTTGGTTTCCCAGGTGCTGTGGTATATAAATATATGTGATGGTACCAGAGGTGCTGACACTTGAACATCACAGGGCCTGTGGCTGATAGCACCCTGCTCTTGGTACTGGGTAGAAAGTTCTTCAGCCCAGAGCATGTAAGGAGGATTTTATATTCCTCATTTTATGCAAGAAGCTGCAGTTATTGTTGAAGGTCAGGTCAGAGAGCATGAGAGCATCTTGAGGAAAAGCAATAGTGGTCCTCTGAGGGCTTTTTCATCTTGGCAATAGTTTATAACCGTGTAAAGCTGATAATAAAATAATTCCAAAATAAATAAACAGTAGAGGCATAAGTGCCCTCAGAGATCTGTAAATCTGAGTGTAGAAGTGCTTAGGGCAGATAAAACTTTCTCCTTGTCACATCTGAATGTATTGAAGAGAGTGGAAGCCACATTTCAAGGAACTTAGAAGCAAAACAAAATGAAAGCCTTAAAATTACTTATAACTTTGATTAAACTTGTTCTTTGGCAAATTTACACATGTGAATAATGCATTCTGAGTACTCTTTTCCTGTCTCTGCCCCCTCTTCCCATGCTCACTCTCCCTCCTCCTCTTCTCCACATTGATACCTTCTGTTTTGCTCTGTGACCCACTGAGTTTAACCAGGGCTGTCTGTGTGACCACGGGTCTGGAACTATCTATTGGAGCCTAGTAGACTCACCTGTGGCTATACAACTAAAGACAATGGTTGTCCTTCCCTGAGATCCATGAGTGTAAATACTTCAGTGGTAAGGGGGCTGTGAGCTCTGCCCCAGTCCATGATAGACTGTTGACAGGCCCAGTCTTACAGAGGCTCAGTGTAAGTAACCAAAGATGCTATGAGACCATGGCTGCCTTGCCTATGACAGGCACAGCAGATAGGGCTTCATAGAGTTTCTCTCCATGTCCCAGCTCTTATACTCTTTCTGCCCCATCTGCCATGATGTTCCTGGAGCCTTAGAAGTTTCTCTTTGCAAGACAAAGTAGCACTTAGAGTGACATTTTTGATTAGTTAAAACATCTAGATGGTAATAGCAATGAATGCCATTAATTCTATAGACATTTTTGAACCCCAGTTGCATATCAGGTACGATTTTCAAAGTCAATCATATCAGCAAGGCTTATAAGATTTCATGTATCTGCAGTATTTACATTCTTATTAAGTAAATAAAGGTAATAAACAAATATGTAATGATATATATTATCAGCACACTAAGTGGTTGTAAGTACTGAGAAAAAATAAGATGGCAGTTGTGGGAGAGTATGGGATAGTTTTAGATAAAGAGACTGTGGCCTCTCAATGAACTGGTATTTGAGTAAAGGAAGACTTACAGTGAGGATCTTAAAGCATGGATTTGGTCCCACAAACATGTGAATAGATGTCAGAGCCATCACAAAGGTCCCAATGATGGGTGCTGACCTGAGATGTTTAAGAAATAACGAGACAGCAAAAGGGGACAGTGAAGCTAAAGAAAGAAGAGCCAAAGGGGTGGGTGCAGTGGGGTTTGGATAGGAGGTGGCACTTTGTCTGGCTAGTCTGAAGACAACAGGGTTGTAAAGACTGAGGTTACAGAGTCTAAAGATGGTAGGTTATAAGGACCTGGGCTTTTTGTGTGAAGTTGGAAGAATTTCGTGCATAGAAATAAGATAATTGATTTACACTGCATTGGGATCTGGGTTCAGAATAAACTGGAAACTTTTATGATGAGAAAGCCATGACTGAAGGCTGTTTTCAGGTTAGAAGCATGGTAGTACAATGAGAGGGGAGGAGTGATGGGGAGGGGGAATTAAAGTGGCCACAGGAAAAGGAGAAAACTGAGTACCGCCTTTGAACAGGTTAGACAGGGTGGGAGAGAAAGGAGTCTGGTTGAAGCTTCCTGCTAGCACAGCACTGTCTACCTTGGGTGCCAACACAAAGGCAATGCTCCTTCTCTAGAGAGGTGTTTCAAGAAAAACTGTTTAAATAGCAAAGCATTGTCCTTGGCCTTGGTGTATGTGTGTGGCGGATGGAAATAAAATGGCCCCAAGGAATCATTATTAGGAGGTATGGTCTTGATGGAGGAAGTGTGCTACTGTGGGGGTGGGCTTTGAGGTCTCTTTTGCTCAAGTTTCCTTCAGTGTGACAGTCTACTTCCTGTTACCTGCAAGATGTAGGACTTTCAGCTCAAATGCTATGTCTCCTTGCACGCTGCCTTGCTCCCTGCCATGATGATAATGGACTGAACCTCTGACACTATATGTGAGCAACCCTAATTAAATGTTTTCTTTATAAGAGTTGCCGTGGTCATGATCTCTTTTCACAGCAACAGAGCCACAAACTAACACAATGGTGTTTTTCTCCTTTCTTAGCTGTAAGCCTGCCTATTTATGACTATCACAAGGAATTCTGTTAAACTCCCTTTAGCCCTCTTGTGCATCCCCTGTGATGCAAGGTTTTCTTTTAGTCACACCCAGAGCTACGTTCCAATTTCATTGATTGTAAAAGTGGGAAAAACAAAAGTGGGGAAACTCCTCAACTCTCTTAGCAATACTTGGAAATTCAACTTGAGAACCACCAAAATTGAATGTGACTTCCACCAAGACACTGAAGGGCAGTTCCCCCTGGAGAAGTCTGCTTCCAGGTTTTGGTGTGTCTTCCCTTGACTCATTCTTGCTTTGAGCCTCATGCTTAACTCCATGTCAAACCCTTTTCCTGATAAACTCCAACTCTTTCATAACAACTCTTCCTGAAATTATTTTCAAAGGTACAGTCAGAAATCTTGACTTCACCTGTGTGGAGGTTCCTAAAAAGAACCCTTGAGGATACTGCAGGTGGCAGCATGTAGCTGTGTCTCTGACCTGGTTCCCATGGCTGCTGCTGCTGATGTGGCAGAAAGGATGAAGGATGAGGATGCTGTCTGTGGTAATGTGGCAGTAAGTGTTTTCCAGCACTCTCTGAATGCCTCTGATTTCCTTTGTGAGGAAGAAAGTGGGCACACGAGCCGAATTCACACTGCAGGCAACATGATGAAGGTTCACAGAGATAAATGTTTAGGATGGTGGATGATAAATGTCTAGAAAACAATTGTGGGCTTCCTAGCAGTGTTAAAGACAACCTTACACTTATATTGTGTATATTTGAATTATGTTTGTATACTTTCCTCCGTGGAGAGTGTTATGATGGTGGGGATAGAGCTGGACTTTGCAGTGTTAAGGTTTGACCAAGTGAATGTTGGTAATTGATGCAGTTAATAAACTGTAGGTCCTACAGCCGATTTAGCCTTAAGGCAGAGAAGGATGCTGTTCATTTGACTTTTCTTCTTCCTCCAATTGATTTTTTTCTCATTTTAAGTCTGAATTTCCATTGGGAAAAAGTCCCTGTATAAGCTTGGGAAACAAGGTGTATTTTCTCAGCGTTCTGAGAAAATCTAACTTCATTTACACACAAGAGTGTTGGAACCTGTCCTACATACTTAAGGGGGTACAGTACCAAATTTTCAGGCATTTTGCAAGCCAGTTATTAAAAACAGCTTAAGTTTGTTGTGGCATAACATTTACATCAGGGAAATCAGCAAGTTCTATAAACCTGTGGGGAACTGGCTGTTAAGCATTTCCAAGTACTTACATTTGGGTTCTTCTTCCTTAATTTAATAACTGTGAGGCTTACTGTTGTTTCCTTATCTATGATTGCTCAAAGTACATGAGTGGGAGTATCTAAAGTATCTAAGCCTGCCTTCCTCTATGTGGATGCTCGTATTATTCAGGGTTCTCTAGAGTCATAGAACTTATGGAATGCATCTCGTACTCTCTTGCTCTCTCTCTCTCTCTCTCTCTAGATCTATATATCTATCTATATGTATATATATATGTGTGCATGTGTATCCATCTCTTTATATACACATATATGTACACACACATACACACACACACATACACACACAATCTCTCTTTATATATAGTGCACATTCTAGACAATGGCCTCAGTGCCCTTCTGGTCACTCATCATCACAAGTCTGAGCCATTACTGATTCCCTTTCATCCTGCCCTGGCTGTTGGCATTCTAGCTCCTGAGTAAGAATGTACTGGACCCACTGTCTCCAGGACAACCACCATTGTCTTATTTCAAGTCCAGTTTCCTTCAAGGTGAACACTAACAAGACTTCCTGGCCCAGTTCCTCCTGTTCCCTCCTGGCTCTCTGTGATCTGGTGCCAGCAATGTCAAGGGTGGATTTGAAAATGCAAACAGACTTTGCTCACGCTTTGTTTTTCAACTCTATTGTCCGCCAAGATTTCCCGGTAGTAACCAAACCACACCTAAAGCCATCATTGACTGATCTCTACCCCTGATGATCTTTTGTTTGTTCCTACTGTCCAGCTCCCTCCTGAAGAGGCTTCCTGCTGGAAATTCTCTCCAGGGATGCCCTTTCCCAGCTCTTCACTCTCCACATTGTCTCTCCCTCACATTTAACTTTACAGATTCATTTCCACAGGAAATTTTTCCTTGACACTAGAGACTTAAAGCTACTAGCTAGTTTTTCAGAACTCTATAATTCTTCCTTAAAACAGTAAGAACTGGGTGTGGTGGCTAAACCTATAATCCTAGCCCTTGGAAAGATGAGGCAGGAGGATTGGTGTGAGTTTGTACACTTTACAACGAGTCAGTTTTTTCAGCTCCGCAGAATGCTGAATGACCATGGAATAACTGGATGTTGTGTTCAGTCCATGGTTTCCACAGGAATGTGAAGGTAGTCATCCTAATGTACACATCTTGTCTATTTAGCTGAGTATTCTGGAAGCTCCAGGACTTTCTAGTCCAATTTCAATGGGAGGTTCTCTGTAACACTGTTTCCACTAGTGGCTTTCTTGCTCGGTTTTTCCATGAGTTTCACATCACTGCATCTGTTTCTAGGGCTGCTCTTCCAGTCTTCAGATGGGCAAATATATATTCTCTTTTCAGTGACTCAGGACTAGTTTCATTGTTTCTAAGTCACATTGCTCAAAAACAAAGGTGTGAAGAGGCAACTGAAGGGTGTACAACAAATAAGATCTTGGATCCTGGGTTTGAATCACAAATCTCTCCATCCTCAGTACTTTTATCTCTAAATTGCAAGGGTATAAATATCTTATTAGTTTGTTTTCTCAGTCAGGTCTGCCCTCTTAAGGTTTCTACATACTTCTGAAACAGCATCACCACTTGTTTCGGGTGAAGGCTTAAACATGGACCTATGATAGACATTTTATGTTCAAAATTGCCTTCTGACCTAACCATTATGAGACATTGAAGAATATGAGGATTGGTTTTGACAAATGTTAGCGTGAACATTCGCTTCCATTTCCAGCCTACTATGCATAGATGTAGAACAGTGTATTCTGAGAATGACCATTACCGTGAGCCATTACTATCTTCGCTGTGACCACTTGTGAGTGACCCTCCAGTTCATGCCTGTTGACATTCCCTCATAGAAAGGGATAGGGAGTCAGGGGCCACATGCTCAAGAGAGACTTCTTTGTGATGTGCTTGCACTACTGTAAGTGACTCCTTCTCATGCTCTGTCAGTAGCGTAATAAACTCATTGGCTGGGCAAGTTGGACTTTGGTGGAATCACATTTTGATCTGTTGTTAGAGCCCTATGGTGTGAGCGGACATTATTCATCTCTAGCCAGGCAAAGTGCAGACGACAGTAGATTTGGAGTGCACGTCATTTCAGTGATGTTCCTGTTCCGGTTCTAGATTAGATCGCAGCTCTTTCAGCTCAACCTTTCCAAGCGTCAGGGCTGGGGACACATCTTGACAGTGGCATTTGGCTTTCCATTTCCAACCACTAGAATTACCTCTGTTTGGAGAGTCTTAATTTCTGAAGTACTCCTTATACCCACTTACTTAGCATTTTAGGTGTGACCCACCGATATCTAATCAAAATTTAATAGGAGGCAGGTTAAGCATCTCAGAGATTTTGCCGAGAGTTCATTGCTATAAATAGCAAGAAGGAAATATTCATAAAACTGGCACAGTAAGGGTTCATCCTTTTTTTATTGATAGCCTATTTTACATAAATGGAGTCTGCAGACTTAACAAATAAGGTGCAGGATCTGCCCATTGCATTGCATTTGGCTACTCTGATACAGGAATGTGCTGATCTCCTGTATTTAACAGAAAAAAAAGCACTGTTTCTTCTCCTACAGAGTTTTCCATGCAAGTTAAGGATGTTGTCATAGCATAAGAGATGGAAAGGACAGTTACCAGGTGATGATATAATACATTCTTATAACTCTGTGACCAAACAACTTTCCTCCTCCAATTTCATTATTTCATAGTTACGGGCATTAGAAATCTGAGGTCAAAGTACAGACAGGGTGAGTTTCTGAAGGAGAATCTGTACTAAGTCTGTGATGATAGCCAGTCACTCTTGTCTTGCAGGCGCTTAGGTTCTACGTTATGTTTTCACACAGCCTTTCTTTTGTATGTCTCTTGTAAGAATGCTGGCCAGATGAGGTGAGTGCCCACTATAATGAGTTCATCTTCACTAGCATGCTGTTGTTTAGGCAGTGAAGCCACAGTAGACCAAGTCTCCTGAAAACAGCCCTTCCCCAGGTATTACAAAAGAAGGAGCAGAAGTAGACTTGCACATCCTGACCATCTGCCAGGAAAGAATAGATCTACTTGTATGAGCCATCTTAATGTCAAAAGAGCCAAATTATCACATCCTGAGTCAGGATGTGCAGCTATACTTGTGAACCATTTTGAGCAACCTCCAAACTCTCTGACCGGCAGACAAGGTGGCAATAGGCTCACATTTTTGGGCCTCCACATTATTCTCATTCTCTGTGTCCTGATTCATGAGACACAGGCATTTTACTGCCTGAGCCATCTTCCCAGCCCCTCTATACTTCTTACAGCTCTTTCATTTGCTGCTAAGAGATTTGGGGTTAGGTACCACTGCTCTCCTCCTAGATTCTTTAGATTCAGGGCAGCTTCCCCAAGGTTGGGTCTTGCCCAGGGAAGAGATTGACTTTACTCCATGAGAAGATGAAGATTTCCCTGCTTTCCACTCAGTATGCAGTTCCTTAGAAGGGGGACCTTTATTAAAGATGAACAGTAATATCTTAGTCTTATCATTTTTGAAATTCATATACAGTACAGTACAAGAGTTACGCAGTCAATACAGAAAATGCAACTGAATGCTGGAACTGGCCATCTACCCCATCTGTTATCTGCAGCAGCCATCAGGAAGGCTTTTGGAGCTTTGTTCTTCATAAATTGTGGTGAGTCACACTTGGCCCCCCACTCTCTAGAACTCCTAATGCCTTTTAACTTTTGATAGGACCTCTGAGCTTTCCTGATACCGGAAACTGTTTATTTATAATAAGTTTTCATGTGAAATAATGTTTTCGTTGTGACATCTCCATATATTAATGTGGTTTGAATGTGAAATGTCCCCAATAGGCTCATATGGGGTTTCTGTTTGGGAATGTTATAGAACCCTTAGGAGGTGGAGCCTTGTTGGAGGAAGTGGGTTACTAGTGATGAGACTGGAGGTTTAATAACTCAGCCCCACTTCCCACTTTCTCCTTTGTAACTGCCCTTGCTCTTTGACCAGCCAGCCTCCTGGTGGCTCCTCCTACATCAGCTCACCATGATGGAACAACCCCCTTAAATGTAAGTTAGAATAAACCATTTCTTCAACCACCCCCAGTTTTCCAAGACAGAGGTTTTCTGTGTAGCCTTAACCCTGGAACTCACTATGCAGACCAAGTTGGCCTCAGTCTCGGAGATCTGCCTGCGTCTGCCTCCCAAGTGATGGGATTAAAAGTGTGTGCCACCATGCCTGGCATAACCATTCCTTCTTTGAGTTGCTTTGTAGTTATTTGGTCATAGCAATAAGAAAAACAACTAATACTTTGTACTTTGTTCTCAATTGTCCCTCTTACTTATTGCCCTCTCCCAACCCTCACACTACCCCCTTCATTGGGTCCTCTTCCTTCCCCAGTAGTCTCAGCTGCTTTCACGTTGGGTATATTTTATTATTATTTCTTGTTTCTCTTACCCTTCTTTCTAGTTTCTTCTTCTTCTTCTTCTTCTTCTTCTTCTTCTTCTTCTTCTTCTTCTTCTTCTTC
>LOEQ01005089.1:0-13744 GCA_001685075.1 Bramus lutescens
TTTTTTTCCTGAATGCAAACCTGTATGCTAATAAGATGCTATTTGTCTACAATCCAAAGACATGACAATCTGATACTTAACATGCTGAAGAGTTGACATGGGAAAGAGTTAAGTCTTTGTTTCTTGTAATTAAACTATTATGTTTCCATAAGAACAGAAAACTTTGTATGAACAGTACAAAACAAAACAATGCAATTAATAAGACAATAGTCTTGACTCTTAGCCCAGACACTTTAGGCAGCGTTGGCTTTGTGTGGTATGGCAGTATATGCAAGACACAATGTACACTGTATGTTTAGAACCAAGACTTCAGTGAAGTCCCAGGACGCACGATGGACAAGTCCCATCAGAACACCTCAGATTCCTTATGGCTTTGATGTTTTAGTCATCACACCTTCAGAAACTGCTTACCATTACCGTCCTCCACTCTTCTATTTCGTTATGCCACGGGGCACCTGGAGGAGGGCGGCTGGAGGGACTTTTCTTGAGGATTAGAGACCCAGTGGGTTCCATGGCTGGGTTGGGGTGGAAACTGGATAGAAAGGAAAATGTCAGAACCCCAAAGCATGTTTACAACCCAGCACGTCCTCCCTCCTAGCTGCTGGGGCAGTGTCCCCGTAACTCTTCTTGTTACTGCGCTTCAACACCAAGTACCCAGAAAACAGGGGCACATTCTCCCACATTCCAGGGTGGAGGTGGGCCTGCCCCACCACTTACAATCCAGCTCTGATCCATTTGTTATTTTGAAGCGGCCAGAGGATGACTTGCAAGAGTCAGTTCTTTCCTTCCAACATGTGGGTCCCAGGGATTGAGCTCAGTTTGGCAGCCTTGGCTGCAAGCACCGCTATCCACCAAGCCATCTCACTGACCCACATATGGAATTTTAATCATGCTAATAAAGAAGGAATACATGTGATTGGCACCTTGGTTTTCTAATCAAGTGCTGAGTTTTCTGGGTTAGAGTGTACAGAAACGTTCAGCACAGAGAGAGGACTTGGTGGGAGTATTGATGAAGGTTACTACTTATCTCAGTAAGTAGAAATGTCGTCTCCCAGTCCTGGTTGCTTCTCAGTGTCTTCCCCCAGCAGCGTAGACTCAGGTCCATATACAAAGACAGCCTGTGTTCCTCCCTGTACAGATATGCCACTTGGCTTCTGATCCTTCTTCCCCTCCCATCGGTCTCATCTGGTTCCTGTGGTTCCAGGGATCAGCTGGGGATATACAGGGAGCCAGCTTCCTCCTTGGCCCCAGAAATCACCCTCTGGACAGAATGTCCCAAGACCAGACCAGGATCTAGCCTCCAAGTGAGGACAGAAGCTTCCTGTAGCTGACCAGCATGGCGCTGTGGATGTGGCTCTGAGAGGGTTGTAGATGGAGACGTGCTCATCCAGAGTGTCCAGAGGGTCTTTCCTAGTCCTCTATCAAGAGAGGTGGGATACCAGAGCCAGGTGTTAAAATCACCTTCTGCCACACAAGGACTCTGCAGCCCAGGACCCACCTCTGTTGAAGGAGAAGGCCTCATTGTTCTAGTCCCTGGCACAATGCAGACTGGGCTGTGCCCAGGGCAGTTGATAAATGCCCAGAAAATCCCCCTTTGGGGAGTCCTGATCCTGAGGTACAAAAGGCCTGTGTTGAGCATTCCTTAGTGTAGGCTCAGGGCCAGCTCTGAAGCTGAGGGGATACAAAGAAAGACTCTTTGGGGTTGGACCCCCAACCTGTGTATGTGAGGACTGTACCCGTCCAATGTGGGTGTAGCTGGGCGAGTGTGTATTTTCACAAGTAGATGTGGGAAAGTGTGACAGCCATTACCACATACCAACAATATGAAACTGTTCCTTACTTGTGCAGCTGGGCAGGTCCCACAATCCCCTTTGGCCTGGCTAGCCACTGTCTTTTCCTTCCACCCCACCCTCTACTCAAGGGGTACTTCCTTGAATCTCAGCCAACCAGACCCTCCTTTTGGCACTTGAAGTGACAGCAAACCCACAGAAGTGCTCCTGGGCTGGGCTGGGACAGAACACAAGCCCCCTTTGTGCTCCTTTCCAGGCCCCTGGCTCCAAGAGCATGTCTGCCAAGAGCTTAGGCCCTTTCACCTCCACCTCCCTGAAGATCCTCCTGGAGCATCAGTAGGGGACCTGTTGCCCTGTCCGCAGCCAAGCCTCCACTGTCTCTGCAGAGAAGAGATGTAAGGAGGGCTGGGAGGGCAGGTGAGGTGAGCTCTCACATCTGCAACATCCATCGATGGAGTGCTCTACAAGCCTCCCTAGGGAGCCAGTGCAGTACTCAGAACAGCGCAGGTGTCCTGCTTAGAGAGCTCCTCCCAGCCCCGTCAAAGATAGCTGCTGCGCAGAGCCCCTTACCCTCTACTTTGTCCAGCCAATCAGGGACAGGGCTGTAACTGCTCCAGGGTAAGGAGTGAGTGTGGATGGGGTCAGAAGTCTGTGTGAAGGACCAGGCAACACAATTCTGTGCTTCGGGAGCCATCAGCAGCTGCAGACAACAGACAAATGCCCTGACTCTTGACCTTGGCGACAAGGAAGACATCAGGATTACAGAAATTTTTCTTTTTCTTTTTATGGCAAGTAAGTGTGGTGGTGCATATTCCAGAAAAATCTCAGCACTGGGGAGGCAGAGGCAGATAGATCTCTGTGACTATGAGGCCACCCTGGTCTATATAGTGAGTTCTAGGTCAGCCAGGGATACATAGTAATACTCTGTCTTCAAAAAAGGAAAGTTTGTTTTTAATTATGTGTGTCTGTGTCCACTGGGGGGACGACAATGAACACACAATTTTCTTGTGAGTACAGTGTCCTTGGAGACCAGAAGAGGCGCCCAATCTCCTACAGCTAGAGTTATCAGTGATGTGGGCCACCTGATGTGGCTGCTGGGGACAGAATTCAGGTCCTCTGGAAGAGCAGTCCATGTTCTTCTGTTAGACAGTGTTTCTCTTTGTAGCTCTGACTGTCCTGGAACTCACTCTGCAGACCAGGAACTCACAGAGATCTGCCTGCCTCTGCCTCCCAAGTGCTGGTATTAAAGGTGTGCATCACCACTGCCCACTACAGTCCATGTTCCTAACCACTGAACCATTGCTCCAACCTGAAAATGTTCATGAGTCACAAAGTATATATTTTTAACTTTTCTGAGGATTATAACACATGAAAAGCACTCCTATCTCAAACACATGCCAGGCTACTTTGGCCTTTGCGTCTCTAGTTTTCCCACCCCTAGTATAGGCATTAATAGCGCCTGGCTCGGGTAATGGAGGCCCCTCCTAGTTCTGCAGCACATCTCTCATTGCCATCCCTATGGGACCAGTGTCCCTAGTTCCTGGAAAGAGCCAGGCTGTGTACAAACAAGGTCATTCTTTGCAACTCTTTGTAAGCACACGAGAGCCTCAACAGGAATCAGGGGCAGAAGCAGAGTAGAGAAGGCCAGGAACCAGGCAGGTGGCGAGTGAGGAGACTCATAGAAAACGGGCGCCATCTGGAAGTCGGGAAGCTGGCCATGGACTTGTGAGTCGGGGGCAACAGCGTCAGGTGGAGGCGCAGACTGATGGGGGAAACTTTGCTACATGCTGGCTCCCACAGGAACTCAAGAAAGCAAGTTTCACATGCAAGTAAGTGACAGAAACGCTCAGTACTATCGGTGTCAGGACTGGCTGGGCATGGAAGGAAGGAGGAGGGATGAGGACAGAGAACTGCCACCGCAGAATGCTGGCACTAGCAGGTCTCTGTTATGATGAGTCTTTTCATGCTTTTCCAATGAATAAAGACTTTTTAATTAGCAAAAAAAAGTATGTAAACCATGAAAGGTCATCATTAATCAGAAGGAGAGAAACTCAGAAATAGGTGGCTAGTGGTCAAGGGAAGATGGATTGTTCTCCATCCATTCACCAGGGTGAGGAAAGCAGTGTAGGGAGGATTCACGCTCCTTCTCAGGACTCCTCGGTGATCCAGAGGGGGCTCACCATAGTATTGCCCTGTGGCACCCTAGAGACATGCATCTATTCTTCCTAGGACGTTGTCCTTTACAGAGAATGACCTTGACCTACAGGGCATAGCATCTGGTACTCAGGTGGAAAAAGCTCTGTGGATCTCCATAGCAACACTGAGTTTCCACATGTGATGGGAGAAAGGACGGGAGCACAGCGGAGACCAAGGCTCACCCATCACATCCCTCATGGTTAAGGAGCTGGGCTTCGCATCAGTCTGGCTTCTAGGCCTTGTCAGCAATCATGACCTTGCGTTATTTCCAGAGATCCCAAGGATACCCTTGCTAAAGATGGTCTCTGCTTCAGCTGGGGTATCAAATAGCCTTCATTTCCTCCATCATCATCCTACTCCCTCCATCTCTCCAGACCACTCAAATGGGGTTTTTCAGTCACTTGAAGTGAAGTCCGGAAATGATGGTATAAAACAGAGATCTTCGTGTTCCTTTCATGGGTCTTCCTTCAAGAAGGAACTGAGTAGGGGCAGATGGAGGAGGGATAAAAGGAAATAGATCAAGCTACCCAGGACCTAAGCCCTGGAGAGAAATAGCACCACCCAGAAAAAGAAGAGGCTCTTGTGCTGGAAGCAAAGGCCTGTATTTGGTTATAGCCATCTTAGTCACAAATTAAGTGAACTCTTCAGAAGCCTCTGTAGGGCAAGTTCCAGGCCTAGGATAACCCTTATCTCCCTGCGAGTTAAGATCCCCTGCAGACCTGTGGATCCCAGGCACCAGAAGTAATTAGCATTTCCCTTGTTAGTAAATACTTACAGACCCTCAGCATCTCCTTATCTCTTCCTATCAGCTAGAGGAGGCCTCCAGGCCTGACATTCCAGCATCCTACCCTTTCCCCTGCCCTTTTGCTATATAATGCTCCTGAGAAAAAACAAAGCTGGCAGCTTGATCAGAATACAGACTTGCTGTCCATTTCTTGTGTCTCTTGCCCCTTTCATTCCTTGCCTCCAGGGATGGTCCGGTTCCGATCGTGTCCCGCTGGTCGGGACACTCTTGGAACTTGAGGAAATAAGAGGGAGATGGTTCAGTTGGCAAAGCGTTTGCCATCAAGTATTAAGTATGTGAGTCTGAGTCCCAGCACCCCCAAAAATCTGGGTGCAACAGACTTTTATAGCCACATATGACTATATATTATCTATTATATGGCTATAATACTAGCGCAAGAAAAGTACAGAGGCAGGAGGATCCTAGGAGCCTGTTGACAAGCCAGTCTAACTGAACCAGTGAGCTCTAGGTCTAGTGAGAGATGTCTAAAAAGAGGGATAAAGGGCTGGAAGGTGGCTCAGCAGCTGTTCTTCCAGAGTAGCCAGCTTGGACTCCAACACTAACACAACTGTCTGTAACTCCAGTTCCAGGGGATCCCATACCTTCTTACGGCCTCCAAGGGCACCAAGCATAAAATTAGTGCATTGACATATGTGTGGGCAAAACCACCGAAGACATGATTTTTTAAAATTAAAAAATAGGAAAATTTCAAGCCTTTAATCTTAGCATTTGGGAGTCAGAGGTAGACAGACCTCTGTGAATTTGAGATAAATCTAGTCTATGTAGTGAGTTCCAGGCTAGCCAGGGTTATAGTATGACCTTGTCTTAAAAGAAATAAAAGAAGAGGAGGAGGAGGAAGAGGAGAAGGAGGAGGAGGAAAAAAATAAGAAGACACCTATGTACACTGACATGTGCACACATAGTCATGAACCTTGGATCCATATGCACATACAAGTAACATAGAGAGGAAAGGCCCTTAATAGCTCAGTGGTAGAGCACATGCCAAATGTATTAGTGGTCCGGAGTCAATTCCCAGTAACACACACACACACACACACACATACAGACATACACACATACATATACACACACAGACACACAAGACACACAAACAGACACACACACATGCATACACACATAGACACACACACATATATACACACACAGACACACAAACAGACACACACACGGACATACACACATACATATACACACACAGACACAGACACAGACACACACACACGCACACACACACACACACACCTCAGCCTGGCCTCAGGTGCTACAGATGGGATGGACAAGAGAGTTCACTCTCCCCTCAGTCTCTGCCTCTAATTGTGGCTCCTGTTATGTCTTGGGTGTCTTTCTATCCCCACAACCTCTGAGTCCCTCAGCACCTGTTCACCCTTCCTGTCCCTAAGTCCAGTCTATGACAGAGACCTTCTTGGACACCTGAGTGACAGGCCAAGCAACCAATGACTAAGTGCCCCTTGTTCCTTAAGCAGGGCAGAAACATGATTGTGGTCCTTGACTCTCTGAGGCCAGCAAGGAGCTTGTAGGGGCTCTGGAAAATCTGACAGACCTGGGGTTGCCTAGGCTTATGGAGGCCTGGGCCTGCTCTGTAGACTTTCTGAGGCCAGTTGTTCCTTCAGCAGAGCTGGTTGAAACCTGCCTGGCAGAGCTGGGGAAGGGCTCCCAGCAAACCTCCCTCACTTGTAATGCCAGGTTCTGACCAGGTACTCATGAGAGAGAACCCAGAGGTGACAATAGGAATAAATGGATGTCACTGTCACCAGCCCTGTTGATGTAAGCTGCAGTGCCAAGTCGGCAAACACAGTGTGTCCGGGAGCCTCCCCAGATGGCTCTGAGCACTCCCCCAGGAAGAGCCCCCCACCCACCAGCTCCTTCCTGTCCCTCTGGTGGCCTGTGGCTGCTTCCTTCTGGACAGGGGCCCAAGAGACTCCAGGAGCATATAAGGGAGGGGAAGGAGGTCCAGGCACGAGATACCCTGGGCAGATTCTCCCAGTCAGGTAAGGCGCATGGCTCCCAGGGGCGGGCATGGCAAAGCCCAGCTGGTTCCCTGTCTAGGAGTTAGGTTGTCTTTGCTCTTTCCCTCAGATCTTGAGACGTTCCAGCCAGAGGTCATGCTGCTGTTGGTGATCCTTGCCATGCTGGGGACCCCAGCCTTTTCGGCACATGGTAAGCCAGCTGTGGGGTGTGCGCCTCTCCCTGGCCACCTCATCTTTCTCAACCCCGGAGCCCAGGGACTCTTCCCAGCCTTTGCCACAGACTAAATGTGGTCGCAGGACAGCCTCCCTGGCTTCAAGGGCGGGACGACAGGCCCTCCACATGACTCAGAGGGCTTTCTCCTTGCTTGGGTTTCTGTCCGCACAGATTATCATGGCACAACGACGGGCACACCTTTCTGTACTTCCATGCCTGAGGGAAAAAACTTGACAGCAGTTCGCATGTATGTTCGGAATAGCGTGATTATGGGGTAAGTATGAGCGGGGTCACGGCCCCTACTGCTGTGTCCTGTCCCAATTCTTCCAGTTTCAGGAATCTGTCCTGAACACAATCCTATTGTTACTGAATCTGTTTGTAAAATCCTATTACTGTCTCTTGGGTTGATCAAAAAGGTTGGAGATGCATCTGCCTACTCAAGTCATTCAGAAAGTCTCCTGAATCCACACAATTGATAGCAAAATCTACCCATCATGTTAGTCTAAGAGCTGAGGGTCAGAGGGGAGCTCTGACTGGTTATTAGTGGCATGATATGCTGGAAGCAGAAAACCCGAAGTCAGGCCTTTCATAGGGGGGTCCACCCTCCTTGAGGCCCGAGTGGATTTCTGCTTTGTGCTTAGAGGATGGGAGATGGAGATGGGACGAGTCAGACAAACTGAAGAAAGCATGTGAGCAGGGCTGAGAAAGCTCTGGAAGGACAAGGATGAGGATGCCAGTGGAGTCAGTGGGTGGGGCTGGTGAAGTCCCCTCGAGCATGGAAGGCACCTGTTCTTCTGGACATGCTGTTGTCTTGTAAGAGACCGAGGTAGAGAAAGTCACAGCTTGCCCAGGGTCAGCTTCTCATGACAGTAGCTGCCCTGTCTGAAGGTCTCTTGAGCAGGTTCCCAGGTTCTGCTCTGCTTGTGATGTCGCTGTACATGTAGGGGGACTGAGTACCCAGCAGGCTGAGTAATGACCACAGTGTCTGAGAGTGGCTTTCCAAGTGAGGGACTTGTTTGTGTGTCTCAGGAAGTCAGAAGAGAGTGGGGAGGGGCCATGGACAGGGAGGCAGGTCGTGCTGTGTCTGGATGAGTGTCCTAAGCTTGTCTTCTCTCCTAGTATCCAGGTTGAGCATGAAGACAGCTGGGATGCAGTAAATGGCTATGCTGAGGGGACTCCTGTGGTGCTGTTCCTGAGAGATGATGAACACGTCCTCTGGGTCTTCGGCACATACAGAACCTATATTCAGCAAATAGTCTTGTACACCAGCAGGCCACGGGATCAGTATTTTGGGTCCCTCAAAGGTCCCAATGAGTTCTCCGATCACCCTCAAAATGGCGACCATGTGCTCAAGGGCTTCTGTGGCTTTTATGTGAGGGGTGGCTTAAGGGGCATCAAATTTGTATGGGGGAGTGCAAGTGGGACATGCACAGAGTAAGGCGCATGGCCACCCAAGCTGAAGTGGTCTGTGTCACATCACACCCCCCCAGACTTCCAAACTGAACCCACTAATAAATACAACATCTGCATGAACTCTGTGTCCAGGTGGGATTTGTTCTGAGCAGTCTCTGTGAACTGGAATGAAGGGTGGGTAGAAGTAGGTCATGCAAGGATTAGGGCCTGCCTACAATGACCCTAGGCTATAGTCTCCGAGTGTCAGCTCAGACACCACCGCTGTGTCCCATTCTCTGTATGTGGTCCACACTCGGCTGTCCTCTGCTGACTCTACATTGTTCCAGGCTTCTCTGGTTGTTCAGGGGTCCTTAGGGAGGCCAGTAAACATTTACCCACAACTTACTCTCACCAGGCTCTTCTTGGCACTGAGGGTTCAAAAAAAAGTGGTGCATCTGGAGGAGCTGGGGGGATGGCTCAGAGGGTGAAGGGCTTGCTGTGCAAAAATGAGAACCCAGGATTGGTGCCCCAGCACCTACACAAATGTAACCACAGCCATGGGACCTGGTGGGGAGAAGTGGAGACAGGTTGATCCTCAGTGCTCAGTGGCCAGCTAGTCTAGCCAAATCTGCAAGGTCTGGCTTCAGTAAAGAGATCTTGGCTCATGAAATAAGCCAGAGAGGAACAGAGAAAGACACTCAAGGTCAATCTCTGGCCTCCACATGCATGTACGCATATGTAAGTGTGTGCTTTTCCTCACACTCGTGCACATACACGAACATATACATCACATGCACACCACACAGATATAGACACACATAAAGGGGCCCAGAGTGTTGCTAAGAGCCACTGATAATTTATATCACCTGGTGTGGCAAAGTAGCCCAAGACGATCCACTTGGGTCTCATACCACAAATGTAGAGATAACTCTTTAACAAAATCTCAAGACAAATGAAAAACCAGGTTACAAAGAACAGAAACAAACTGCCAAACAAGACCTGAGTTTCCTTGGCATGTAACTCCAAATAACCACTCAGACTGCCGCTGACCTCAGTCTTTAAGTAACGAACAATTCACCAATAGCACAAAAGAAGACAAGGCCTGGACCACAGAGTTTATCAGCGAAACAGCCTGACGTTTCCTAGGAATCTCATCAGAAACCATATTTTCAATAAGAGAACAGCATTAAACATTTTGTGGCTCCTGGTTTTGTTTGGTCACATTGTAATTCCATGTAAGGCACCTGGAGGGCCACCTATAATCTCATTTATCAATAGAGAAGGAAAAGTGTTTTCACAACCCTTGGATGTAATTTGAGAGTTCCCCAAATGGTATTCATGACTGACATATAAACTGAAGGCATGATTGCTTCATAGTCTGGTTAAGGGGAAGTTTTCATTACAAATATGAGAGAGAACAGCCAGAGGCATCAGGAAGAGTCCAGAGCAGAGAGAGAAAGAGGTAGGCTGAAGCTGGCCAGCAGAGTAGACCTGGACTGGAGAGAAGCAGGAGCGGAGTGGAGACATAGAGAGAGGGAGAGCGAGAGAGAGGGAGAGCGAGAGAGAGAGGGAGAGCAAGAGAGAGAGGGGGAGAGAGACATACACAGAGAGAGACAGGGAGAGAAAAGAGAAAGTGTGAAATACCCAGAAATAGTGGGGTTCTAAGGAGAATGAGTAGCTGGAGGAGAGAAGCCCATGAGCTGGGGACTTTAGGGTAGGGAGGAGGTGAGAAGGGCTAGGATGCTAGCGGACTGTGAAATGTGTAACAGGTAATGAGATACTGAGGGAGCCTGGAGGCCAGCGTGAGCTTTGATATGACAACAGATACCACACATAGCCATTTGTCCCTTCTGGAATGACTTCTTTTGGTAGAGGGGACCCAGCTTCACAAGTTCCTGAGAAATGCTGGCTTTCATCTACCCACCAGAAGTCTTCCCATAGTACAGGCTGAGCCTTCTGCTCTTTGAACTGTCATTTGGAGTTTGGGGACCTGGAGTCTCCTTTGGACTTGATAGCTGATGTCAAGACATTTGAATTTGACTCTTCAATAGAGAAGCCATATCCTTGTTTTCAAAGATTCTTATTCCTCTCCTGGGCAGCTCTCTACTCTGAATAAAATCCAACTTTGCTTTCTACTGGCTTATCTTGAAGTAATTTTCTGCATCAAAGCTAAGGATCTAGTTTTATGTGAGTCCAGGTCCCAAAAAGATTAAGCAAACTCTGTAAAGAGAAATCCATGTGCGTCTGATTAAAAGGTATCAAGGATTTATTAAGATACGAAAACGGGAAAATACACTCACAAATACAGAATTTGGTAAATCCAATTGCACAGTCCTTGGAAATCTGGGGACCAATCACATGCTGTTTTATGCTGCCTCATCTGGCTTTTGCCACTAAAAGAGAGTGACCTCCCTCCCTCCCTCCTTCCTTATAAGAAGTCTTGTTGGCAGACAAGAAACACTGCCGCTATTGGGCCAGATAGCACTAGGTCATGAGCACAGAGAAACTACCTATCACAAAATACATATTTTGGCAGACTTCTATAAATGGCCAAAGACCAAAATTAATGGTACAAATACATAACATTATAATTGAGGTGTTATTAGACACAGGTATGAATGTGACTATTATTACTCCAAAATCATGACATCCAAACTGGCCTCTTTAGTAGGTAGATGTTCAGTTCTTAGGGACTGGAATTCTATCTCAGGTAAAATAAATCACAAGATGTGTTGAATGAATAGGGCCAGAAGGACAAAGAGGAAAGTTGAGGCCCGATGTGGTTAGCGTTGCAGTGAATGTATGGGGTCATGATTTGTTACAGCAATGGACAGATTAATATTCCTCCAATCTCAGAAGGAGACCATAAACCAATTCACGTTTCTGGGAATTATGCTATAAGACACTCTAAAAAATAGTCACCGACCATCCAGGCTGTACAAAAACAGGACACAACAGCTGTTGAGCTCTCAGAGGTACCCTCAGCCCTACCCTTAAGATGGTTAACTGACAAACCTGTCTGGCTTGGCCAGCAGCCTTTGACATTAGAGAATCTATAGGCTTTATTTTAATCAGCTGGTTCAGATGCAGCTAAATGCTAGACATATTGAAGAATTTGTGAGCCCTTGGAATTCTCCTGTATTTGTCATTAAAAAGAAATCTGGAAAATGGAGAATGCTGACAGACCTGAGAGCCATAACTAAAGTAATTCAGCCAATGGGCTTTCTACAGCCTGGAATGTCTTTGCCTTCTCTGTTACCCAAAGAATGGCCTATTACAGTTACTGATTTAAAAGTCTGTTTCTTCACTATACCTCTACAAGAAAAGGATAGGGATAAATTTATCTTCATTGTACCTACTTGTAATAATTCTCATCTTGTTAAGAGATATCAATGGAAGATTCTCCCATGGGGAATGTTAAATAGCCCCATGTTGTGCAATATTTTATGCAAAAACTACTGGAAATAATTCTTGTACAGTTTCCACAATCTATAATTTATCACGATCTGAATGATATCTTATTAGCTAATTCAAAGGCAGACACTAGAAAAAAATGTTTGAAGAAGTAAAGGAAGTCTTGCCTTGCTGGGGATTACAAATTGCTGCTCTTTCTTCTTAATTTCCTGGGCTGTGATCCTATGTTAGCTGAAACCAAGGTGAAAGGTAATACAGAGCAGAAGTTAAGTCAGAGCAGAAGACCAGTAGATCACACCTTCCTGAGTCTGCTGTTAGAGCAGACATACTGCCTCCTGGATGAGGCTCCTTTCTTACCAGTGACTACTGTCAATAAAGATTTGTGTGGTGTGGGGCAATATTATACAGGCCACATCTTTCTGCATTGTATCAGCAGCCAGCCTCTCAGGCCACAATAGCAGCAGAGGTGCTAAAAGCATCTTCAGTTGCTGTCTCCTGAGCTCAGGATGCTGCTCCTTTCTTTGTAATTAGGAGATCACCTGAGAAGAGGGGTCAGTTCCAAGCTAGTGACAGAGCTGAGGAAGTGACTTTAGTCCTGATACCCTGGAAACAGAATGCTAATGAACTTCCCCCTCAGTTTACCTTGGGGGATAAAAGATGTTTGGAAAACAAACATGGGTGACATTCAGGATTTGAATGAACCCTGAGACTCCCTTCCAATATTGCTGTGTGAACTGTGTCTCAGTTATTCCCATGCCTCCATGCTAGTCCGGAGGGAAAGATAGTTTATGTTGGGGCATCGGACCCCAACAGTGTAGAACCATTTTTCTGTAGATTTTGGCTATGAGAATAAGGACATGATTGACTGAATTGTTTTCACCCCATTGCTTTATGGTATGGGGGAGGTATCCAGTTGCCCTACAGGAAAAGTCAGGTTTACACACTGCTGGGAGACTATAGAACAGAGAAATGTCATGATTATACAAGATTTTTACAGGACTTTACAGTGACTTATCCAAAGGACAGAGTTCCCATAGCTCTGCAAAAACGGGTTACTCCAGGTGGAATGTATGTACACACTTCCTGTGGATAGTCCAACAGATCTGTCAGCTGTGCATTCACTGTATAATACTCATGGGCTCACCACATACATCACTGAACCAAATGGTTTCCAATGCAAATT
The DNA here is from genome assembly GCA_001685075.1 of Bramus lutescens. Classification (NCBI taxonomy): domain Eukaryota; kingdom Metazoa; phylum Chordata; class Mammalia; order Rodentia; family Cricetidae; genus Bramus; species Bramus lutescens. The sequence continues at coordinate 12,983 of LOEQ01005089.1, forward strand.
ACATGAGGATCTTTGTTTAGCAAACTTAAGTTCAGACCTCATGTCTCCAGAACATTGACACAGCAGGTGAGAAGAGAAGAGTTCAGAAAAAGACAAACTCTTAAAGGGGAAACGCCACAAGTAAGAGAGTACTTGTCTCGTCGACTTCAGATTGGGTAGGAGGAATACAGAGTGTTAGATTTTTCTTAAGACGAGCCTCTCCCCAGACGCAAATAATTCCAATCAGACCAAGTTAGACCGAATAAAAGATACCCATGTTTAATGCAATGCTCCCGGGTGGCACCAGGAAAGCATGGAGAGAGAAAGAGAGAAGGAAGGGGAGACCATGTGAAACCTGGAGACCACGTGTTCATTCTCTGGGGTGCAGTTTAAATAGCCTGTGGGAGTGTTCTTGACCTTCCCTGGGGAGGGGTTACGGTTTAGTGGGCTTTCTTAGAGGTGGAATTTGGACTTCCCAGAGAAGGGGGCTTATTCCAAGAGCTGGGGTGAAGCCCCCAGGCAAACAATCTGGACTTTTTGTATAAAGGGGTGTTAGGGAGCTAGGGTGATGCTTACGACCAAACACAGAGTAAGATTTCTGAAACCATTGGTCAGTGTTTTGGGCACAAAATCCTACCAAAGAACCATGTATCATTGATAAGGTATCTGAGAGGGCAGGTGTAATGGATTATTAAAAATTGCTGCGGATCCCCGAGTAGCTTGCTGTGGGATCCCCAGGGGCAGGAGGCAGCGGGCAGGGGGTCCCGAGAGCAGCCAGTCCCA
>LOEQ01005089.1:28736-40681 GCA_001685075.1 Bramus lutescens
GGAGAGAGGAAGTTGTGGGAATTGGCTGGAGACCTCTCCTGACCTAGGCAGGTCCACTGAGCTGCTGACCAGCTCTGTTCTTTTTGTTCTCCAGAGCGTGGCTTGATGAGCCTCATTTTCTAGGCTAAGCACACTTGCAATTCTTCCTTGTAGACCAGTTAAGGCTATGTGAGACCCTGTCTCATTCATTCCTACATGAATGAAGTTATTTATTTATTTATTTATTTATTTATTTATTTATTTATTTATTTACCAGATAAGAATGTGGTTTAGTGGTAGAGGACTTGCCTAGCATTCATGAAGCCTAGGATTAATCCCTGACTGCAAGGGAAAGGCCTTCCAGGCAGCCAAGCTTTAAAGGGAGGATAATGAGCAGGACAGAAGAAGTGAGGGGATGGGGCTGTTGAGGAGAATGGGGTGATCTGGGAGGAGCAGGAGGCCAGGCCCCTGCTCAACTATAGTTAAATGGGAGCACTGCAAAGCCAGTCCCTGCCATCTGGTCAGCACACACTGCGCTCTCCTTGCAGACCCAGTACAGTGGCTGGATGCTGCCCTCATCTGGGACCTCAGTCTTGCTGAGTTAACAAAGGGGCTTCCTGTGCAAACCCTAACTCAGTGCACAGATGTATGTCCAAAACATGGGGAGGAAAAGGAGGCTTTGGGGGACCTCAAACCCATCCCATTTGGTGACAAGGACCACTCAGGCTCACATAGATGCACAAAGTTTATTGGACACAGAGATACAGGGCCATGTGGGCTTTGCTTCCTCCTGCCCAGGGTCACCTGGTATACTGGTCCCTCCAGGTGGGTGAGCTTGNACAAAGGGGCTTCCTGTGCAAACCCTAACTCAGTGCACAGATGTATGTCCAAAACATGGGGAGGAAAAGGAGGCTTTGGGGGACCTCAAACCCATCCCATTTGGTGACAAGGACCACTCAGGCTCACATAGATGCACAAAGTTTATTGGACACAGAGATACAGGGCCATGTGGGCTTTGCTTCCTCCTGCCCAGGGTCACCTGGTATACTGGTCCCTCCAGGTGGGTGAGCTTGACTGAGGATGCAGGACTGAGCTCTGAGCAGCCTGGGGCAATGGTCCTTCCTGTCTGGACCTTAGTTCCCTTTGTCAACACTGCCATCTTTACAGGCTTCATTGCCGTCATCACTATTGGCTTTCTTACTGCCTTCACCATTGTCATCGCTGTCCTTATCGTTGCTGTTATGAGCATTTTCTCCGTCATTGCTTTCATCTTCATCACTGCCTCCACCACCGTCCTCTTTGGCACCACACAAACTGACCATCGGGTCTTCTGGCTTCCCCGAGATGGAATCTTCAGGGCTTTGTCCCCACTTGAAGTTCAGCGCAGTGATGCAAGTACCAGACAAGTACTTGCCCTCGATCATCAGGACGTGCTTGCCTGAGCCACGAGTGACTCTGAGGGGAAAATAGTCTCTCTCAGTACCCAAAGTGGCTTTGCACCCATTGCTGGTCACCAAATGCAGGTAATGCACACAGATGCCATGATTAGTGCCTGCAGCAGTCACATTTTCACCCTTCCTCAGCAGGAACTCCTGCTCATTTGATGACTGAGCTCCGTAGACGGGACTCCACTGTTCACCAAACAGCAGCTGGGTGCTGGGGAGAGAGATCCAGTCAAAATGCTGTGTGCTTAGGAGCACCAGCTCTTGTGTGCTGTCCTGATTCCCAGCCTATACGTCAGTCTCCAGATGGCATATCACTTGGTACTCTGACTTGTCAGCCTGTCCTGTAACCTGTGGTGCCTTCCCACCTCTGCCTCTTGAGGACACATCTCTCCCGATGAGTAACCAGAGAGTCTGGCCCATGTCAGGCATCTGTGTGGCTGGCTCTGCCACTGTAGCCCATCCTGAGCCTGAATCTTTTAGTGTCTGCCCAACTCAATTTTCCCTCTGGACCTCCTCCCTTGTCAGCTTCAAAGGAGTCAGCAACCACCACTGAGACCTCTCTGCTCAGGCTAGTAGACCAGAGATGGACCTTGACCTGAGTGGCAGGTGGTTCTGGGGGACAGAAACCAGTGACTGGGTCTGCTCCCTTGGTGCTGTCAGGTGCAAGCAGGAGGGCTCCGGCAGCTGTTCTACCAAGCAGACAGGTCCCGCCAAAGTCTTCTGGACTATTCCTAACCCGCTTCCTTTCTTCCCTTGCTTGCAAAGATGATTCTCAAATAGGCCCCCAGAAATGATATTCAATTCTATTAGAATTTCAGATAATTAGTTAGTAATTTCAGGGTAAGCACATCCCAAGAAATGACTAGTTTACTTATGCATATTTGACATTTATTTATTTTGTGTTTGTGTGTTTATATATGTGCATGCGCACACACATGCATGCACACAAACACACACACATACACACAGACACACACACACATACACACAAACACACACACACTTTTGTGTTGGTCCATGTAGGTGCATGTGCCCCATGGGCCTTATGGAGGTCTAAAGGAAGCTTTTGGGAATTTATTCTCTCCTTCTTCCGTATGGGTTAGATGGATCAAATTCAGTGGTCAGGAAGGACGGCCAGCACTGTCACCTATGGAGCCATCCTGCCACCCTTCACTATCTAAGTGGCAGTGGGGATCAAAGCTGGGGTTCACACCTGCTAGACAAGCCACTCAGGTATGCACAGTCTCACCTCCCCACCCTGACTCTGTCTCTTGCCTTCACGGTTTGTTTGATCATTCTTTTGTTTTATTTAAAACATGGTCTCACTGTGTAGCCAGGATTTCCTTGAACTTCTTCACAGTGGAAATCCTTCTGCCTCAGCCTCCTGAGTTCTGACGTTACTGACATGAGCCACCATGCTGGGCTCCAACCCTCTCTTTGCTTTCTATTCTAGACAGGGTTTAGTAAGTCATCCAGGTTGAGCCCAAGGTGGCTCTGTAGCACCACCTGCCCTCACGTTTGATATTCTCCAGCATCAGCATCCTGGGGAGCTGGGATTACAGGATTGGACCACCAGGCCAGGCTCCAATAGTGCATTTTTAAAAGGAAAGCCATATGCTCTCCAGAAATTGTGAGGATGAGGCTGGAGGACTCTAAGCCCAAGGCCAGCCTGGGATACAGAATGAGATTCTGTCTCATGAAAGTGATGGCTGCAGACAAGCATAGTGGTATGTCTCAGGTTCAGTCCCTACCACCCATTTATAGATATTTTCCAAACTGAATTGTGCATGTAAGGGAGGAGAGAGCATGTGTGCTTGTCCTTGTGTGTGTGATGTGTGTCTGTCTGTCTGCTGTATGTCTGAAATGCACATGCTGCTGCTCTCAGCTTCCACATGGGTTCTGGGGACCCAAACCGAGGGCCTCATACATGCACAGCAAACACTTTATCTGCCCAGCCTTCTCCGCATCACCCGACATGGATTTCTTAAGGATTGAGATGACTGAATATTGCACAGGAGACTCACTAAAAGAATATTCATGTTCATCTGAAATTCTGTTAACCTTGGGCACTGTGCTTGCATTTACCAAGCTTGGCACCAGGAATGCAAGGCCATGACGGCACTCAAGGAGAACAACAGATCTCATGAGGCAGACACTGGTGAGGACAGTCAAGATCTGGCCTGTCCCTGGGGAATGGCTGGGCTCTCTGGAGCAGAGCAAAGTGTGCAGAGTGGCCCACACATTTCATGTCCTGTGGACGCAGGGACATCTCTTAGAACACGGAATCAGTTTGTGTTGCTACCAAGGAGCACTAAGGCCGCCAGCACTATGTGGAGAAGGGACCCTTCAGCCTCTGTGATTCTTTCTGAACCAGAAAGGTGGAGGTTCCTCTCNATTTCCTTGAACTTCTTCACAGTGGAAATCCTTCTGCCTCAGCCTCCTGAGTTCTGACGTTACTGACATGAGCCACCATGCTGGGCTCCAACCCTCTCTTTGCTTTCTATTCTAGACAGGGTTTAGTAAGTCATCCAGGTTGAGCCCAAGGTGGCTCTGTAGCACCACCTGCCCTCACGTTTGATATTCTCCAGCATCAGCATCCTGGGGAGCTGGGATTACAGGATTGGACCACCAGGCCAGGCTCCAATAGTGCATTTTTAAAAGGAAAGCCATATGCTCTCCAGAAATTGTGAGGATGAGGCTGGAGGACTCTAAGCCCAAGGCCAGCCTGGGATACAGAATGAGATTCTGTCTCATGAAAGTGATGGCTGCAGACAAGCATAGTGGTATGTCTCAGGTTCAGTCCCTACCACCCATTTATAGATATTTTCCAAACTGAATTGTGCATGTAAGGGAGGAGAGAGCATGTGTGCTTGTCCTTGTGTGTGTGATGTGTGTCTGTCTGTCTGCTGTATGTCTGAAATGCACATGCTGCTGCTCTCAGCTTCCACATGGGTTCTGGGGACCCAAACCGAGGGCCTCATACATGCACAGCAAACACTTTATCTGCCCAGCCTTCTCCGCATCACCCGACATGGATTTCTTAAGGATTGAGATGACTGAATATTGCACAGGAGACTCACTAAAAGAATATTCATGTTCATCTGAAATTCTGTTAACCTTGGGCACTGTGCTTGCATTTACCAAGCTTGGCACCAGGAATGCAAGGCCATGACGGCACTCAAGGAGAACAACAGATCTCATGAGGCAGACACTGGTGAGGACAGTCAAGATCTGGCCTGTCCCTGGGGAATGGCTGGGCTCTCTGGAGCAGAGCAAAGTGTGCAGAGTGGCCCACACATTTCATGTCCTGTGGACGCAGGGACATCTCTTAGAACACGGAATCAGTTTGTGTTGCTACCAAGGAGCACTAAGGCCGCCAGCACTATGTGGAGAAGGGACCCTTCAGCCTCTGTGATTCTTTCTGAACCAGAAAGGTGGAGGTTCCTCTCTGCCTGCCTCCCTGATGACTGTCCAGTCTAACCCAAGCCTGAGCCTCCCAGCTCTGAGTAGGCTAGTTCAGATCAAGCTGGAGAAGCAGAGGCCAAGAGGATGCTGGGAAATAAAGTGGTTATGTATCCAGGGAATCCTCTAAGGGCTCCAGCCAATGAGCCATGGAGGTGAGCACCACCTGGGAGCGCTGCAGGGACGCTAGGAGCTAGAGTGCTACTCACCTGATGAACCCATAAAAACTTGAAAAGACCCAGATGCCCTTGAGTTCTCCCTGATCTTCTCCATGAACGTAGAAATAGGTGCCGAGTTTATTGTCCAGTATGTCTGGAGAAAGAGAGGCAGAAGAACACGCAGGGTCACTCCCTCACTCAGAGGCCCTTACACCTAGGACAGGATGCAGGAGGTGAAGGCCACAAAGGAGGCTCAGGTACTCTCTCTGGGCTCTGCAGGGACCAGCAAGGAGGGCCAAGGGCAGCAGCAGCAGCAGGGCTCCTGGGGGTTTGGGGCATAAGCCTGGCGCTTGGAAGCCACGGGGAGATGGCAACTCTTCAAAAGGCTCTGAGGAAAAGACATCAGATCTAAGGGATCCCAATACTCATATTGAGACAATGGAACATTTGGGAACCCTCTTTTCCCATTGGCTCAAAGGTTTCAGAAGAACCCAAAGACGGTTTCACCCGCATGCCCACACTGAGAGTCCCCAATGTCAGTGTGCTAGCATTCTAACTAACTAAGCTCTCAGCAAGAGGTCCCATGATCTCACTTTACACTGGGCTCCCCAAAGTCTAAAGCTTCTCCTGGAGAAGCCCCATGTTCCAAACCTCTCCATCTGTCCCTCATGGTTCAGGCTCTATCTGGTTCAACCCATCCTTCTTTCTCCTCTGGCCTCTCCTCCTGTACCAGGCTGGGCTGCTGCTCCTTTCTTACCTGTGCTGCGTGGTCTGAGCCCCTCGGCTCATCCCTTTATACCCTGATGCCACTCAGCCATAGTGGCTGTGGGACCTCCAAAGTCCCACCCTTGGCAGGGTTTCCTGCAGAATGTGGGGATCTATCCAAGACATCCTGGGACACTGTCTGTGTCCCCCTTCACTGCTTTTGAGAAAATGAACCCCAGAGTCTGTGCTGTCCTCTGCAAATGCAGGGGATGGCCCTGTTGGATCTCACCAGGGCACAGGGAGGTTTTATAGCTGAAAGAGGGGTTATGAGGTCATACTTGGTAATTTTTATAAATCCAGGCCAACCAGGTGCCCATAGCCACAAAATACATTTTTCTCAAGCAAATGAGATGTGTAGAGTCCTGAGCACATGTGGGGAGAGAGCAGATTCATACTGCCCATGACTTCCCAGAGAAGGATGGGTCCAGGTCTGGACCTGGAGAATATGCAGCACAGGTCCCAGCTCCCTTCCTTTCATGGGTTGTTACCTGAGACCTCATCAGAGTCTTCACTTAAAATGCCTACTTCACGCATGCCTCCTTCCAAACAATACTCATAGCATCTCCCGCCAGCTGAGCAGCCCGAGTTCTCACTCAACACAGCCTCCGTTCTCCAGGCAGCTCTGCAGCCAGCATCACTACAGTCCCATTTTACAGCTAAGACAACGAGGTACCAAGCGGTTTAGCCCTGGTGTGTCAGCCTCACCTTGGTACCCACAGATTTTTTTCTGCCTCCACTTCTCTAGAACACAAGCCTTGTCCCCTAGGTTCCCAGAAAGTCTGGTCTCAGGTTGGGCAGTTGTGTCAGTGTGGCCAATTCTGCCATGGCAACCCATCCTGAGCCTGAATCTTTTGCAGGGTCTGTCCAGCTCATAATTTCCCCTTCGGAGGCTCTTCCCCTTTCACCCTAAATGAGGCCACAGCTGCACTGAGACCCCTCTGCTCATGTCAGTAGTCTAGAAATGGTCCTTGGCCTAAGTAGGCAGGTCATTCTCTGGGTTACATAGTGAGCCTCTGTCTCAGAAAACTGAAGATTGTAAACATAGCACAAAGTTAAAATATTCCTTCATTGGCATTACTGAAGTGTGTGTATGCACACACGTGTGTGAGCATGTGTGTGAGCACAGGCATGTTACATATGCATGTGACTATGCAGAGATTATAGCAGGACACGGAGTGTCTTCATCTGTATCCTCCTTATTGCCTGGTGATGTGTCTCTGAGCATCCAGCTTTGTGCCTGGGCTGACTGGCCAGAGCGCTCTTGGAATCTGCCTGCCTACTGAGGTTACAGACACCCATAGTCGTTCAGGCATTTGTTAACCCAAGTGCTGGGTGTCCCAACTCAGGTCCCAGGTTAGTGGAGGAACTGTTCTTACTCATGGGCCCTTCTCACCAGCCCCCCCCCNTTCTTTTTTAAGCAGGGTCACTGAGCCTGGGGCTTTCTATTTTGGCTAGAATCTTGCCAGCAAACCCATAGGATTTATCTGCCTCTGCCCCCATGGTGTTGGGGTTCCTGCTGTACCCATCTTTCATGTGGGTGTTGGAAGGCCACAGAAGTTACAGTCTATCATGGCCAAGAAATTTTTTTCCAAAAGCTCAGTGGCATAGAGACTCCCTCCCTCCCCAGCGAAACTTCCTGTTCTCTGCCTGCCCTTACCTGGAGAACGTCCCTGGGCCTAGAAGACTGACCTTACCTGAAGGCTGTCTCTGGGTGGATGCCTGATTTGTCTTTAGCTTGACCCTTGGCACGAATTCCTGCTAGAAGACTTGCGCTAGGAGATCTGCTATAGGACCCTGCTGCCACATAGGAAGTCTTGAGATAGGAGCGTGTCACATAGTGCAGACTAGGGTTTGTCCCCAGGCTCCCCAATCTATACTCTGGAATAAAGTTGGGCTGGTTCACTGAAGTCTGTCTCCCAGAGGGCTGTCTCCGTCGTACCCACAGCCATCTAAACCCTGTTCCCTGCTTCTACTCCCTCCACCCTCGTGGACCAAGGCAGACACAGCCCTGAAGAAGCAAAGCCACATGTAGGTGCTGGGCATCCAAACTTAGGGCCTCACATTTACACGGCAAGCAATTTTCTCACTGAACTGTCTCCTCAGTACCCCCGACATTCACTTTTTAAAGGATGAGGATATGCTAAATTTGTACAGGCCCAGACACCTTTAAAGTGTGTTCATTGTTTATCTGCAGTTTGATTAACCTGGGGGGGGACTGTGCTCATATTTGCCAAACTTGACAGCAGAAACCCAAGACCCTTAGGATGCTGTAGGGGAAAGACTAAGTAAGCCCTAGAGGTATACACTGGTGATGACAGCCAAAATCTGGCCTGTCCCAGGGGACTTGTGGCCCTTTCTGGAGCAGAGTAAAGGTCCAGAGGAAACAGGAGACCGGAGTCTGCACACATGGGGTCTGCATTGCTCTCCACTCGTATGAGCAATTTCTGTCACTACCAAAAGGCCCTAAAGCTGCCAGAACTATCTGAAAGAGGAACCTTCCAGCTTCTGTGATCCCTCCTGAACCAGAAGTCCTTCCCCACCTGCCTCCCTGAAGACAGTGGGCTAGCTCAGGGCAGACTGCAGAACTGAAGACCAAGAGAACACTGGGTAAAGTTGGGGGTCTGAGAGAATCTTGTAAGTAGATGAGCCACAAGAGGTAGGCACAGCCAGGGCATGTTACAGAAACCCAGGAGCTGTCATCCTGCTTACTGTTCCCACCCTGCCATGATGTCCTCGTAACCCAGAAAGACATGGATGTCCTGGATTTTCACTCTGCTCTCCTCCCCTGATTGCCCTGCGTCTCTGAAGAAAGGGAGACAGAAGCCAAGGCATTAAGAGAGTTCAGAGTCAATCCCTCGCCTCCAGACATCCTTTTGCCTAGATCAGGACATGGGAAGTCGGGGCTGCACACCAAGTGTGAGAATTCACCCTGAGGTCTGCAGATGGGACCAGCAAGGACAGCCAAGGTCAGCAACAGCAGCAGGGCTCCTGAGGATGCAGGTGCCACAGGGAGATGCTCTGAGAAAAAGACTAGGGGTATAAGAGGTCTCCAGGCCCTATACTGAGACAAGGGAACATTTGGGAACTCTCTTTTTCCACAGTCGCAAAAGGCTTCAGAAAAACCAGGGACAGCTTCACCCATGTGCCCACACTGGGACCCCCCCCCAAATGTCAGTGTGCTAGCATTCTAACTAAGCTCTTAGCAAGATGTCCCATGATGTCATCTTACACTGGGCTCCCCAAAGTCTAAAGCTTCTCCTGGAGAAGCCCCATGTTCCAAACCTCTCCATCTGTCCCTCATGGTTCAGGCTCTATCTGGTTCAACCCATCCTTCCTTCCCTTCTGGCCTCTCCTCCTGCACCAGGCTGGGCTGCTGCTCCATTCTTACCTGTGCTGCGTGGTCTGAGCCCCTCGGCTTGTCCCTTTATACCCTGATGCCACTCAGTCATATGTATATTTTGTGGGACGTTGGTTCCACCATGGGAGGAAAGTGAGGGGTGTATCCAGGACACTGGGGTCACAGAACTCCCGTCCACAGTCTCTGAATAATTGAGCCCATATTCCAATCCATGCCCTGTCAATATGATGTGTCCTAGAGAACCTCAGCCAAGACGTAGGAAGGCTTCAGAACTGGAGGAGAGAAGAAATCATACTTAGTGAGTTCACAAACCAGGCAAAGCAAGGGTCCAAAGTCAAGGGATCCCATGTTTGTCCCATGAGATGTGCAGAGTCACAGGCCCAAGTCCTTCTGTGATGACTTCCTCAAGGATTGGAGACCGTGCATGAAGGGTACTTACAACCCTCTCCTCCCTCCACTGGGTGTTGTCCAAGTTCTGTTGTGCTGTCGATTCCCCTTCCAAAAGCTCCTCTTGCCAGCTCCCACTGGCTGGCCAGGGTGCCCAGCACAGCGTTAGTCCTCTGGGGAACTCTGAGACTGGCATTACCACAGGACCCGTAACTGACACTGAGATGCCAAGTAGCTTAGCCTTGGTAGCTGTCACAGTGGCCCAGTTTGGTCATCCATGAGACGCTTCATGTACTTATAATGCGGGGCGGGGGTGTGTGTCATTCCCTTAAGGAAAGAAACCAGGAGAAAGTAGAGGGCTGGTGACTTGGGCTGGGTTGGCGCCAGGCCAAGAAGCCTCACCTTCAGGTTCGCTATCCCTGAGTTCATCTTTGTTTGGCCAGGGCAGCTTCCTGGGAAGAAGAGGAAGCGCTGGGGCTACAGGGTGCTGGTCTAGGGATTTGGGTGGATCAAGGAGGGAGACGGCATTATTTGCCCATCTTGGATCCAAACAAAGAGGAGACATTTATTTCATTGAACAGATGTGCAAACAAGCCCCACAGAAAGGAGGCGTGGACTCGGTTCCTCCATGGACACCAGGCAGCACTAATATCTTCTTCCAGCTTGGATTTGAAGAGTTAGAACCCAGCAGCCACCTGGTCTCCACTGGCCAGATTGGGCCACTGTTGCCATCAAAGGGCTCGGTTATGTTTCCAAGGACTGCAGACCCTGGTCAGCCCCAGAGAACTAGTCTGAAGGACTTCCCCCCATGGCCGCAGGTTAGTGATGAATACTTGCCGTGCCCTTTAAGGAGGGCCAGCTCCTGCAAGCCAGGCTGGGAGGGCTCATGTGCAGACCAGTGACCCCGGGGAGGCCCCATGTGGGAGAAGGAATCTGAATTTGAACTTGTCCAGGGAATTGGAGATTTTACAGAGCATGAGACTTTGGCCTAGAGGGCGTTTGGGCCGTGATACTGTGGGATTTTGCTGCCCTCTAGAGTCAGAGATGCGGGAATACATGCGGCAATGCCAGGCTCAGGCCCATTCTCATTGCAAAGGAGAACCTCTTGTCTCACGTCTTTAAGCCAAGGACAAGAATCCCTGACCTAAAGGGTGGACTAGGAAAGAGGCGGGCACAGAACCAAGAGAGCAGTGAATTTGGTAAAAATGTGGCTCTGCAGAGTGTAACTGGGGCTCTTGAGCCTGCCCAAGTCCTCTCCCCTCCTGCTCAGGAACCCAGGGGAAAGCTAGCTGTGTCCTAGGGCTCCAAACCTAAGAGCCATGAGACTGTTCTTCCCATAGACTTTATGACCCTGGCCCCCAGATCCAAGTCCATTATACATTGTGAGAGTTTAGCAAATACATTTCTATTGTAGGATACATACCAGTAAATTCTTTATTTTAATTAAAAAAATTTACTACTTAACCCATCTTATTTTGTGTTTAATTAACTTAAAAAATATTTTTATCTTACATCATGTGCATGCCTTGTGTGGTTAGATATCAGAAGAGGTCCTCAGATCCTCTGGAGTTACAGATGGTTGTGAGTATGGATGCTAGAAATTCGGTCCTGCAAGAGCAGTAAGCACTCTCAACCAATGGGTCATAGCTCCAGCCCCTATTTAATTGATTCTATTCATTTATCCTTTTTTGAAACAATGTCACCATGTAGCACAGGCTAGCCTAAAACTTATGGCAATCCTTCTGCCTCGACTTCCCAATACTGGGATTACAGGTGCGAAGCCCCATGCCTGGATCATTTAAAGCATCTTAAGTGTGCACCGCTGTGCTGTGCAGCCTTCGACTGACACCAGGACTTTTCATCATCCCACATGGAGCTCAGTCACCACCCTCAACACTCCATTGCGTTTCTGTTTAACGAGGTATTTTTATTTTATGAGTGTTTGAGTTCTTGTCCATCTGACCTTTACACGGGGATGTCTTCTGCCTTATTGTGTGCTGCTGTTCATGTTTTGTCCAGCTCCTTGGGACCCGATTGCCCTACCTTCTCTAGACCTCATTATTCAGCTGTACTTTCCTGTTCAGGGTTTGTCAACTTCATTCAGGTTATAACTATAAAAGGCATGTATGAGTCAGGCGTGGTGAGCACACAGGTAATCCCAGCACTCAGTGGGCCAACGTGGGAGGCTCTGAGCTCAAGATGAGCCTGGCTACAGAGTGATACCCTGGGTCAAAAACCAAAACAAATTGGCGGTGGTGGCGCACGCCTTTAATCCCAGCACTTGGAAGGCAGAGACAGGCGGATCTCTATGAATTCGAGGCCAGCCTGGTCTAAGTTTCAGGACAGCCTCCAAAGCTACACAGAGAAACCCTGTCTTGAAAAACAACAACA
>LOEQ01005090.1:0-12478 GCA_001685075.1 Bramus lutescens
GCAGCAATGCCTTGGGCTGGGGTCAGCAGCAGCAGCAATGCCTTGGGCTGGGGTCAGCAGCAGCAGCAATGCCTTGGGCTGGGGTTTACCAAACTTTCTAACCAAGCCTTACCTCGTCCAGCTGCCCAGTATTTTCCCTTTGACCCAGATGCCTCCCTTGATGTCTGGGGCTTTATCTCCCCGTGCGCTGTGTTTTTTGCAAAAGGTCTTTTTTGCATTCTTTTTGGAACAAGTTGGGGCACTTACTAGCAAATAAACAACAACAAAAAAGACTAAAAGACCCGGATGAAGCAGGAGAAAGGAATGCAGCCGAGATAAATCAGAGTGTGCGCACCGACGATGAAGACTGAAAGCCAAATGAAGACTGTGTATGCAGTTTGAAAACTTTCCTCCCACTCCAGGGAAAAGATACGGCTCCAACATGGAGGAGCACCAGCCCACCCATCTAAAGGACTGTATTCGGGGCCTCACAAACCCTCTTGCATAGTCTTGCCTTTGGTAACTCAGACCCGTCTAGAGATCAGCTTTCTGTGTGCCCGCACGGATAGCCTATGTTCGGTGCTTGCGGGCTGGCACCATCGGACCTGGCACCAGATGTATTCAATACACACGTGTTACGATGGATGTTCACAGAAAGCTTCATCCTAATTATCATCCCCACCAAAGGACAAACACGGTACCCCAAATGTTTCATACAGCTTGGCAGGTGGGTAATTTGACAGGTCACCCCTAAAACACTTCCCTCTTTGAGGACAAAATGGAGACTTACTTGTATAACGTTGCTGTATTTCACGATTTCTCCCAAAAGTTTCCTGTTCTCCGATTCATTCTGTTTTTGTTCAAGTTCCGCAGCATGCTGCAAGGGGGCGACCCAGTACTTAGTGTGGAGACGCAGCAAGCAGAGATGACTTACGAAGTATTCTCAGTAACGAGAATAAATCAGACAGGCTGTGTTACTGGGGAGTTGGGAGGGCGGTGCGGGGAGGGGGTGAGACAGGGTTTCTCTGTGTAGCCCTGGCTGTCCTGGAACTCACTCTGTAGACTAAGCTAGACTCGAGCTCAGAGATCTGCCTGCTTCTGCCTCCCAAGTGCTGGGATTAAATGTATGCACCGCCATGCCCAGCAAGGAAGTTTTCTGGTATTGGGGGCACATTTATACTAGGCTCCCGGATCTGACCCCACCCCAAGTGTGGCAACTTTACAGTCTGCTGACTACAGCCAAACCTGCTTGGGCCATTTGTTTCTACACTGAAAATGTCAGTTAAGTAGAAGGTTCTTTGGAGCTAGGAACTTTTCTACAATGGGACTTGAAAGTGTTAGAAAACCAGGTGAATTAAAATCTCAAAGTATAGCTTTCAATTCTGAGAGTACATTGAACTTAAATGATACAAAACTTAGTACTAGAAAATTCATACTCAGTCAAAAAAAACTTTTTTTTTTCTCCACAGACTGATGGGGAAGACCACTATATGGAGTAAACTATAATTAGATTTAACGGTCAGGGGGTTTTAATTCCTTTCCAGCTCGGTGAGCAGTTTAAGTTTAGAATTAGCCTGGCACACCTTAAAAAATAACAGTGGGAACGTTTTGCCCACATGCCAGGAAATAAGTAGGTACGCCTTGCAACCCACATCTATGTACCCTGCACCACGCTCGGGTCTCTCTGAGATCTCTGCCTGCTGGTGAGATCAACAAGCCAGGCGGCCGAGTGTCTGCTTGTNTGTGATTGCTGCTCTCAGGCCAACCTCGGAGGAAGATGGCAGCTGCTTACCTGGAGCTTCTTCAGCAAGGCAGCCTCCGTGTGGTTTCCTTGCTTCGCCTGCTTGGCTTTCCAGTACTGCTTCTGGGCAGAGTATCGATTCATAGGGCACACCTTGAAAAGGCAGTCTGAGAAACAAACAGAGCGATGTTACTAAGGCTGTGGGCACTCTCTAGACACCCTTTACAAGCCTAGTCTGTGGTACTGGGATCTCTTAGCATCTGGGAGGTCATTCAAAGGTTATGTCACAGTCATCCCCCAAATAGGTCTTAAATCACTCTATAACATCCTTTTCAAATACCTAGTTAGATTTCATTAAAATAGATGAGTCTTCATTAGGGTTTTATGAAACATTCTAGCTAGTGTGATTCATGAGGAAGTTAATCCAGTGATGATATAAGGCAATTCTTCCTATTTTGGTTGGCTTTGGACTTTTTGAGACAGGGTCTCATGTAGCACAGGTTGAACTCCATCTCACTAGGTAGACAAGGATGATCATCGGCGACCCTGGTGGTGATATCTCAAGCCTAATTCTCTCCCTGGCGGGACAAGCAGGCTCAGAGTCCTCCATGGGCTCGTGGTTTCCTAGGATTAGGAGGTGATCTCAACATGAAATAAAGGTCAGCTTCCAAGGTCTACGGGGTCCTGGATGCTCCTCCTCTTTCAGTGATAAAATACTCTTCCTAGTGCTGTCTCATCGGCCACAGGCAGGGAGAAGGGAAGGATGGCTGCATGCTGCCCAGCTTCCTCCACTTACACGGTCTGGGATCCCAGCCAGGAACCATTGCTGCCTGCCTCATAAAAGGTCAAACATACAAAGGCCAAACAGTCAAATAAGATAAAAAAAAATTCTGGCAGGCATAGTGGCACAGTCCTTCAGTCACACACAGCACTTGGGAGGCACAGGTAGGCAGATCTCTGTGAGTTCAAGGTCAGCCTGGTCTACCTATTAAGTTCCAGGACAGCCCCGGCTATATGGTAAGACTGTCTCAAAAAGACATAAAAAATTAAAGAAAAAACAAACCAAAAGAAAAAATTCCTTTAAAAAAATTTACTTTGTTTTAATAAATGTGTTACTATTTAGAGTCAGTCTCACTTTTCAAGTATGTATCAAAGAAAACCCCAAAATTCAGTAGAATCAAATACCCATTCAGCCGCATTCTCAACTGTCCTAAAGGTATAAAAGGGCTGTGGTGGCTGAATAGAAATGCCCCACGGCTCACAGATGTCAATGCTTGGTCATGAGGGAATGGTGTACTTGACAGGGATCAGGAGGTGTGGCCTTGTTGGAGAAAGCGTGGCGTGGGGGGGGCGCTTTGGGGTTTCAAATGCTTAAGCCAGGCCCAGTGTCTCTCTTTCTCCGCCCACTGTCTGTGGATACAGACATAGAACTCTCGGTTACGTCTCCAGCACCATGTCTGCCTGTGTGCTGCCATGCTCCCCACCATGAGGATGATGGGTAAACCTCTGAAACTGTAAGCCAGTCCCAATAAAAGCTTTCTTTTGTAAGAGTTGCCGTGGTCACAGTGTCTCTTCACAGCAACAGAACAGTAAGACAAGGAGAATGGCTAAGATTTTTAAGAAATTAAAAGCAGGAAACATAATGACCTTATAATTACATGCATAGATCCTCTTTTATGTGTTTATTTGGACACTGTGAATGCTAGAGAGTAACTCGTGGAAGTTGGCTCTCTCCCTCCACCTTGTAAATTGCAGAGATTGAACGCGCCAGGCTTCACAGGCAGCCTTCACCCACCAAGTCATCCTGCCCCACAAACTCTATCAACTGCCCTGTTTTCATATACAGAAAATTAACTCAGAATTTCTAACTTTATACAAACATGAAGCTGAAGAGATGGCTCAGTGGTTAAAAGACCCCCTGCTCTTCCAGAGGACCCAAGTTCAGTTCCCAGCACCCACACTGGACGACTCAGAACCAAACATCTGCAACTCCAATTCCAAGTGATCAGGTGCCCTTCTGGCTCCCACAGGTACTGCACTCATGTGTGCACATACATACATACACACACACACAAATCTAAATAAAAATAATTTTAAGGCCCTGTCTCAAAAAGTCAAATCAATCAATAGATAAATAAATCAATAATTTTAACAAATATTAATATGAATAAAAGTTTGTTCATTTGGTTTGGCAGTGCTAAGAATTGTACTCAGGGCCTTGCACGCACTATGCAAACACCAAGCTATAGAGTCAGTCACTAAGATTTACCACTGAGATAGAACCCTAGCCCGAGAATGCATAGTTTATATGTGGTAGAAAACAGACACCTTCAAAACGCTAACCCAGGTTGAAGACCATCACAGCTGCCATATGACTCAGATGTACCTGGCCTTTGCCCATGAAGACCAAAGGCTACAGTTGAGACATGTTGTCCTTGGCAGCATGTCCTACAAGGCTCAGAAATTATTTCCTACATATTAGCAATAACAAAGAGGGTTACACAAAGTTTTTGAAGCATAAATACTAAGGTTGCTCATAAGCAACCATGAAAGAAGGTGTGTGAGTTAATGCTGTAGATTATTTCAACAAATATGAGGCCGGTAACAAAACTACATTGTCTTGGTGCAGCAAAAACACAGGTTGATGTTCAGGCAGAACAGAGCCCTCTGACCCATGGCTGTCCTCATCGACTCATTCCCTTGTGAAAAAGGAAGCAACGGCTACAGATTCCTATCATCGTTCATCAGGAAGGGGTCTTTTGACATAGAAAATACTTTTGGGTAAATTCCGGGATACCCCAATGCTATTTCTTTGAAATGGCATCTTTGGGTAGCTAGGAAAATGTCTCTATAGACATTGAGGCCTGAGTACCTGGCTGAATGGGTTAGGAAACACCAAACACTCAACCATGCTTACTGTAATCCCCAGCAGGAGTCCTGCCTCTCCCTCGGGTGTTATGACTCAGACCCCACCCTCAGGAAGCTCACTGTGGCCAAGTTTCCCATGGAGGGTCTCTGGAGAAGGTGCCCAAAGACTGCTCCTTGGGAATCTCCCACAGGTGACAACTCGTGTTATGTCGGTAAATACGCAGGAGAATTGGGAGTGCAAGACAGTTTGGACGGACAGAACACAGGCCAGACACCTTCTGTGGAAAAGTTGTTACTGGGGGTGTGGTGCTTACAGGTGACTAGTTTTCTCTCACTGCCTCCTCTAGAGCGTGTTAGGAAATATATAGTAACCTTGAGCTGGTCAGATGTTTTGTCCAATTCTATTTTTACTGCCTAACAAAAGTGTAATAATGTCTCCCGACACCTAATTCCCAGTGGTGCTGAGATGGACAAAAAGATAACCCGTGTGAAATCTCTGTGAACGTTAAAGCCTGTCATAAATGTGAGGCCGTATGATTAATACTGCCTCCTTCTGTCAGTCAGAGCCCCATGAAGATGCAGAGGTGACTAAGCCCTCAGCAAGCAGCAAAAAAGCAATTTAGGTTCAACCTGAAAACACCCCGAGAGTGTGCAATTAAAATCACGTCCACCCTTTCAGTGGAAAACGGCCCTGTGTGTGTTTGTATAAAGTTCTTGGAGTCTCTGCAACACAGTGGCATTGAGCGGAGGAAACACTTGCCGCTGTCCTGTGGGCCAAACACGCAGTTTCTGTCACAGTATCAGCATGGGTGGCGCCTCAGGCCCTCTTCTTCCTGTTGGCAGAACTTGGCTAGTTCAGAGTCACCCAGACCTAGGCAGAGCTTTCCAAACCTGCTGTCAACGTTAGCTCTCCAGAAAGCTGGGGTGACACACCTAATCCAAGCACTCAGGAGGCCGAGACAGAGGATTGCCATGAATTTAAGGCCAGCCTTAGTCTACAGTGTGAGACCCTGCCTAAAAACAAACAAAAAAAACACTAAAGCTAGCTCCCTAAATTCCTGGATCTGTCCATTCTCTCAACTTGAAAGGCCCCCCATTCAGAAACTAAGTTCAGAGCCCCTTTTTAACTACACAGCAGCCTCCTTATCATTTCAAGGCTCAATGAATTAAATTTTTTTTAAAAAATGGAAAACGAAAAGTTTGCATCATAGCATAATCATGAAAACTACAAATAAATGAAAGTAATTTGAGTTTAATTCCTTTTCAAATTTAACCTTCACCTAGGAGGCCAATAATCTGCAGGATCACAGCGTCTGGGAATGTGTCAGTAAGGCACAACAGGCTCACAAGGTCACCACCAGGTCACCATCTGGTCACCACCTGGTCACCCACCACATGGTCACCCACCACCTGGTCACCACCTGGTCACCCACTACCTGGTCACCACTTGATCACCCACCACCTGGTCACCACTTGGTCACCCACCACCTGGTCACCACCTGGTCACCACCAGGTCAGAGGAACCACAGCTCAACATCAGGACTTTTCTATTCACCTTGGAACAGTGGTTCTCAACCTCAGCAATCCTACAGATCAGATATTAATATTATGATTCATAACAGTAGCAAATTACAGCTCTGAAGTAGCAATGAAATAAGCTGGGGTCATAGCACAAGGAACTATAGTAAAGGCTCACAGCGTTAGGAAGGTTGAGAACCAAGGTTGAGCTTTGGGAGGAAATAAAGCCACCAGATGCAATCACTTCAGCTGCGTTTTAAACGTGTGGAGGAAGAACCTTAAAACCTCTTCATGGTGTGTAGCAGAAACTCCACACTGGATGGCACCCAAGCCCCAGAACTAAACACACACACACATACACACGCAAGCACACACAGGCACACATGCGGACACGCAGGCACACACACGCACACACGCATGCACACTTGAAGCCCTGTAAATCCAGCAGGAAACCAACCAACACCTCCACTTCCTGCAGCCACCTACTCGTCTGAAGTGTTTTGCTTTGTACCCCTAAAATATTTGCCCCTGAGGCTGTTTCTGTCCCCCAGAAACCACCCTCAGCACTCCAGTCAAGACCAGCGTGTAAACCTCAGTGTGTCTTGCCAAGGGAGGCAATGCTTTCTCACACTCCTCCTTCTTAAAGATGTCTTAAGGCTTCAGTGAAGTAGAGCATATCAACCCGTCAGCAGGGCTGTCTTTCACCAGGTCGGACAGCCACCTGATACTCTTCCATGCTGCCTTGTAGGATGACCTCACACTGACTAGGGAACCTGGCAGCTGAGACTTCACTCCCAGCACAGGGAGGAAGGTGTGAACGGCAAGGTCTGGGAATGTTCTTCTTCTCTTCAGGAGGGATGCAGCCAAGGCCAGTGGTCTTCCCAGTGACAAATGAAGTTGTTAGAGCAACTTTGGGAAGGAGACAGGAAGGCCAGAGGCCAGTCCGCAACAGCGACTCTTTTCAGAGCTGGCCGTGGGATGGTCTGAGCTGGTCATGGGATGGTCAGAGCTGGTCGTGGGATGGTCAGAGCTGGTCATGGGACAGTGCTGTGGGACAATGGTCTTTTATCCTGTCACTTATATTATTTTTAATAAAANACGCTGATTGGCCAGTAGCCAGGCAGGAAGTATAGGTGGGGCGACCAGGCAGGATGTAGAGGCAGGGCAATGAGAATTCTGGGAAGAGGGAAGTTTCAGCCTCCAGTCATGACCCAGCCACAGAGGAAGCAAGATAGCAAGATGTGACTGCCTAGACGAAAAAAGTACCAAGCCACATGGCTAACATAGACAAGAATAATGGGCTAATACAAGTTGTAAGAGTTAGTAAGAAGCCAGAGCTAATGGGCCAATCCGTTTTATAATTAATGTAGACCTCTGTGTGTTTCTTTGGCACTGAATGACTGCAGAACCAGGTGGGACAGAACCTCTGTCAACAGGACAGTCCACCACAGCGCTGCAACTCAGCTTTTATGTCAGCCTAAGAAACTCATTTTAGAACGCACTGTCTACATCAAACTCTCAAAGGTGAGTAGTTATCAAAGAGAATAGGTTCAAGTGTGGAACAAAACCTCTCCCTTGGCCCTGCCTAGAGAGGCTGGGAAGGCCATGAGAAATGGACAGCCTGTGTTAAGAAACACTGAAGGTCATCACAACACATCTTGAGTCAGCACCCGTGAAAACAGCAGTCTCCTTCCTCCAGCCAGCTGCGTCACCACAAAAGGGAAGAGAAACATCTTTATAGCTCCAGGCTGCACAGTGTGTTAAACCTCAAAGGGGACTCAGATAAAATCCCAAGTCCTGTTCTCTGAGATAAAGGAGCGAAAACTCAGAGCTTGGGTTGTCAAGGTTCTTCCTGATAAGCCTCTAGATTAGAGAGAGCACATTCACGTGCACGGACAAGCTCAACCACACACAGGACGTTTGAGTACCCTGGCAAACGACTGCAGGTGTTAGGCGCCTTTCCGTTACTGTGACAGAACACCTGAGATAAACACGCTAATAATGAATGAGTCCTGCTGCCTTTGGATCTGTGGTGCCGCCATGAATCACGGTGGGAATGTGTGATAGGGGGAACCACTTACCTCACAGAAGGCAAGCAAAGAGAGGGGAAGGAAGGGGTGGGGGCAACAGCTGCCCTTCCATGGCAGACCAAGTGCCTAACTTCTTCGCTAGGCCCCACCACAGACTTCTCTCCTTCAAGACAGAGCCACGTACTTGGGGACCAAGCATTCTATTCACGGGTGTTAGGGGGCATCCAAGATCCAAACTAGAGAACTGACCTTGACGGTAAAGACATTATTGTCACGTTTGTTCCCTCGAAATGGCTAACTATCAGCAAACACTGTGTAAACTGTAGAGTATTACTAACTGGTAACAAAGGCCTTTCCTCCTCATTCTTGAGAGTTAGTCAGGGTCACAGGAATGAAAACACAGTTCTCAAGCCCACAAAATGGCTAAGGAATTGATCTGGAATTTGAACCAGGAATTTGCCTCCAAACCCGATTTAATATGCAGCTATGAGTCAGAGCAATTACTCACATGCTTTTTCATGTTGAGGCAAATTGTCTCATGTTAAGAACGTTGTTCTTAATTCTACCTGTGCATCTTGAGGTTATTCAGAACCAGCTGAAACCAGCTTCCACCACAAACCTTGTGTCCCCAAACAGAATCCTTCTGAGTTCCACACTTCAACTTTCATGTCAGCACAGCAAGGTCCAGGTCTATTGTCACCACAATAGGTGTGACTGTTCAATTAACAGCAGATTCTTAATGTGACCAACAAGGACAAACCGTGGAAAAATACTGGCCAGACAGTAAGAAATGGCTTCTCATCCATCCTCCTAAACCATCTGACACCAACAACTTTCAGATAAAAACTGTGGGATAGAGTCACATTTATACGCACGTGTGTGCAATAGTTATGGTGCATCAAAAGAAGCTGATGAATGTTTCTAGCTTTGTTTATATATATATATGCTAAAATAAATGCAAACGCATCAACGAGAATGTTGAAAAATCTTATTCTTCTTGAGATTAATTTCTTGTTCAAATGTTAATGGATAAATACTCAGAAGCAAAGCTTCATTCAGATCAGAAGAGAAACAATTTAAACACATTATGGATAATTTACATTCCGGTTAAGGTTTGGATTCCAACATTCAACAGACCATGTCAATGGACAAGCAGCGTTTGCGCTCAGGAAAAACACACAATGAATAATCAATTAGCTTTCCCACTCTAGGGATGTCATGATCACAATGACGACTTAAAGAATGTGTAATGGATGAATTGATTTCAGGAATCAAATTTCATTAAACAAATATAAAAGATAAAAGAGAACAGAAAGAAAACTGAATTTATACACATACACCTATATACAATACTCATATAAGTGTGTGTGCGTATGTATGTGTGTGTGTACGTACACGCACCATCTATGACAAAAATCAACCCATTGGATCCTAACTAGCCCTCTTTGAACAGGACAGAAAAGATCTGAAGGAGAAAGAATGGGGGAAGCAGAGAGGGTGCACTCACTCTTTTAAGAATGGATGTATGAACTGTAATGTGTACACTCATGCATGTGCACTGGGTACACAGTACAAAACATGTTTACTTCTGAAAGTTGCAATAAAGCATTCCGTGGGGCCAGAGAGATTGCTCGGTGGTTATGAGTGATTGCTACTCTTGCAGAGGACCTAGGTTCAGCTCCCAGCATCCACATAACAGCCCATAACCATCTGTAACTCCAGTTCTAGAAGATTTGATGCCCGCTTCTGACCTCTGTGGGCACTGTGCACATACACATACATACATGCAGACACTCATATGCATGAAGATAAAAGTGAATACACCTTTAGAGTGTCTCCCCGCCCCCATTCGGCTTGCCTCTTCCCACAGCAGAGTCCATCAGAGGCTGCCTCAGTCTGTCAGCACGTCTGTGTGTTGAGTCTGCACTTAGCACCGGCTGCTGCAGCGTGCAGTCAGACCTTTCTGTAAACGGAATCCACGCAGCCTCCTGAGGAGCAGTCAGCAGGTGGCCGTCCTGGCTCTTTCGTGATGTCTTAGAGCTGAACGGTGGAACTAGCTAAGAATCTCTGTTCTTGTTTAACTTCCAAAGCCTGACCCCGAGGAGGGGAAGAAGGTGGGTACTGAGGACCTCAGGAGACACCAGTTAGGCTACCCATGATGAGAGAGACAGGCAGAGAAGTTGCTTGTCAAGGTTTCTGACACACAAAAATCTAGACTTTCAAGTCCTCTCACCAACAGTCAAACCTTACACAAACACAAAAGCCACAGTCAGAACAAAACCCAAGCTCTCAGGCACATCACAGAGGGCACAGAGGGCAGATACGAATCACTAGCTTTTAAATCCAAACCTCATGTAATTAAAGGGACTCTGTGGTTGGATGTGGCTTATCCAGGGTCCTAGCACTCTTGTGGGGAGCTTGGCCAGTCTCACGGGTGGTGAGACCTTCAAGGGATGGAGTTTAGGGGGAGGCAATTGGGTCACTGGGAATGCTTCCTCAAAGGGAAATTCAGGAAGTTCTTGTGGAACCTTGTTCAGTTCCTGGGCAATGGATGTTACAGAAGAACAAGAGCACCTCCCTACCCTCAACTCCCTGTGGTGCTAGATTCTCTCATCGCCATGACACGACGGAGCAAAAGGAATCTTCAGCACAACCAGGAATATGTCGGTGCCATGTCTTTAGACCTCAGAGAGCGGGAGCTAAGTAAGTCTCTCTTCTTTACAAGTTTGCAACCTGGGGTACTTCATCCTAACAACAGAAACTTGATACAGTGATCATATAGCCCTGCATGTTCAAGACCTCACTGACTGAAGCTTAAGAAATTACTGATTTATTCCAGCTGCCCACACCTGATGGTAAATCATGCCCGTTCCTTCTCAAGTGACCAAGTTTGAATTATACAATCACCACAATAATTCATGGACACAATACTGTAGTTGCTGAAAAGCTGAGGCCACCATTTGGGGCTGGTTGATGAATGAATGGGACCTCATGGAAGGAAAAGAACACCATTGTGAGAGCCACATTGTAAGTGGCTTTATAACAAAGGAGCCTGTACCTAGGGCTGCAGGCATCAGAACACACACACAATAGCCATGCTAGCTGAAGAACTTCAGTGAAAACAGAAAATGTCGCATTACAGAAAATGGAGAGGCATATAAACTTTGCAGAAATGAACGGCCACCAGGTTAAAGCAGAGAGGGGCTGAGAATTTATTTCCCTGTATTGATTGATCCAGGATCAAAGCAAAACTTTATTCAGTACAAGGGAAACTTGCCAACAACTGGGGGAAAAGCAGAAACTTAATTACTCATAGGCAGGTAAACTTTTATTCCTCATGCTGAGGCAAGGAATGGGGAAACGGGATCCTGTGTTGGGAAGAGGTCTAAACAATTCCTCCTGGTTGTCAGAAGACAGAGTTCACGCCTGCATCCACAGAGTCCAGGCCACGCAGCTGCCTCCACTGTAGTCACTAAACCATGCCTTGCTTTGACTTTGGCTTTCTGGAACCAGAACTCCAGTCCTGGCTTTCTCCCCCATCTGTTTTCTGCCACTGAGAATGTGTGGGTATGAGGCTAAAGCACTCACAGTTCGGGCAATGTCAATACTCATTATTAGTCCAACCTGCCGTGTAGATGAGCAAATACAGTTGTGTTTGTGTCCTGGGGTTTCTAAAGCAGGATGCTGTGAGATTGTGCACCATATACATAAAATAAGGAAAGCCAAGAAGCATTTTAAAAGATGTTTAAAATATGTACAAAAGATTTTTTAAAAACACCAAGGCTACACTGAGAAATGTGTCTCAAAGAAAAAAAAAGATTTTAAAACATTCAGAAGAGATGGAGAGACAGCTCAATGGTTAAAAGTATTTTTGCTCTTCCAGAGGGCCCAAGGTCAGTTCCCAGCACCTCCATCAGGTGGCTCACAAGTGTCTGTAACACCAGCTCCTTGGCACCCAACACTTCTGGCCTCCAACAGTGCCTGCACTCCCATGTCCTCATATGCAGACACACACACACCTATAAATAATTAAAAAAATAATAACAAGTATCAAAAAATAAAGAAGCTGCTCAGGAATGGCAAGATGGCTTGTCAGGTAAAGGCGCTTGCCTCCAGGCTCGATGGCCTGGGTTAGACCCCTGAGCCTACCTGGTAGAGAGAGAGAACCAACTCCCACAAGCTGTCTTCTGACCTTTGTGCTGTGACATAAATACACCCTTTCAATACACACACACACACACACACGCACACGCACACACACACACACACACACACACACAAATGCAGTAAGAAATCTTGAGATATTCCACATTCCTGGCCATTAGAGAACTGTGGCTGAAGC
>LOEQ01005090.1:21140-33799 GCA_001685075.1 Bramus lutescens
AAGACAAGATCTCCTGAGTAAACTGGGAGCATGGGGACCATGGGAGAGGGTGGAGGAGAGAGGCAGGGAGGGGAGCAGAGAAAAATGCAGAATGCAATAAAATTTTAAAAAAAGATACACAACATGAATAAAACCACAAATCACATTTAAAAAAAGAAAATGGCTATCATAATGAGCAAAAGATGCCTTCAGATTCTCTTTCAAATACATAGAAACACACCTTGCTAAATATGCAGGTAAATCAGCACAGCAATTGGCAGTTAGGGACAAACTGTCTGAGGAATGACCTTAAGCACCACACAGGGGCACATGGGTTTATCTGAGGCTCTCGGTTATACACAAAATCAGACATTTAAAATTACAACAAAAGTAGTTCATCAAATTTTCCTGCTTGCTTACTTCCCCACAGTTCTTATTGCTCTTCTCCCCACCTCTCAGTCCCTCCCTCCTCCTCTTCCTCCTCCTCCTCCCTCCTCTTCCTCCTCCTCCACCTCTTCTTGCTTTTAATAGTCTATTACACTGCTAGAGGTCCAGAGTTCTGCATATACCTTAAGAACTTGAGACTTTGTTTCCATCAACAGATGTGACCTGATGTGACTATGACCCCTGAGATTCTTGGTTCCTCACTGGAGAAATTACTCATTTTCCAACCAGGTCTCAATGTCAAAGAACCACATAATCTACTACACTCCTAGGCTTCAGAAATATTAGTAACTTGATATAGTCAACCCTAATCATCCTTGATAGAGTCAACCCTAGCCATCCTTGATATAGTCAACCCTAACCATCCTTGATAGAGTCAACCCTAGCCATCCTTGATAGAGTCAACCCTAACCATCCTTGATAGAGTCAACCCTAGACATCCTTGATAGAGTCAACCCTAACCATCCTTGATATAGTCAACCCTAGCCATCCTTGATAGAGTCAACCCTAACCATCCTTGATAGAGTTAACACTAGCCATCCTTTATAGTGTCAACCATAACCATCCTTAATAGATTCAACCCTAAGCATCCTTGATAGAGTCAACCCTAACCATCCTTGATAGAGTCAACCCTAACTATCCTTGATAGAGTCAACACTAACCATCCTTGACAGAGTCAACCCTAACCATCCTTGATAGAGTTAACCCTAACCATCCTTGATAGAGTCAACCCTAACCATCCTTGATAGAGTCAACACTAACCATCCTTGACAGAGTCAACCCTAACCATCCTTGATAGAGTCAACCCTAAGCATCCTTGATAGAGTCAACCCTAACCAGTTATCTTTGCATCCTCTCTTCTTCTCATTGTGCATGCAAATGCTATAAATTCTATTTGAGTTCCATGAGGTCCCTTGTTTTATCTTTAGATTCCTCTCTCCATTTGCAAACTGTCACAGGAAATAAAGGCTCACAGTACAACTAAAGTCTGATTAACTCTCCTCCACCTCCACCTTACACCATCCCCTTCCAATCCAGCTCTAAGACCACTGGGCCCATTTCTTCCAACCTTGGTTTCAATATTTCCTTTTGCATTTGATACCCAACATGAGGCATTCAACGAATGAATGGGGGATGAATTAGAATTGGATGCAATAGGAAATATTAAAAACCAGTGCTGGAAGAAATGGGCCCAGTGGTCTTGGAGCTGGACTTCATCCCCATTTTGTTGAATGCCCCAGATTGGGTATTCTATGTATTGCTCCTACTATGCCTTTATTAACTTTTTTTACTTATTATTCATGAACAGGCTCTCTCAATAAGACTCACTCCTTCTCGTGGGTCTTCAGCAAGCCATCCCACCATCAGAAGAGTTCTACAAACCTTCTACAATACAGGTCCCTCCAACTTCAGAACTACAGGAAGTGTTCCATACTGAACCCTAGCCTTCTTAAACTATTACAATCATTCCCACCTAAACTTCAGGAAGGTGCCTCTAACCCAGCTTTTCAGAAAAGCTTCAGGACCCTGGCTGCCCTGCTGTCTGCAGAACCTATCCACCAGGTGTTCCAGGCAAGACAGACCCTCCTTTCACAGAGTTGTTGTGACCATTCTTGGAATGTAAATGAGCTGGTTTTTAAGCTGTGAACCTACCAATGAATTCAGAAACAGCTTCTTCTCTGGAACCCTCAGGTGACAGACTGCTGGGAAGGCCAAGGAGCTTATCTGGTGTTTAAGTTCCTGGGGATCATGAAACATATATGATGGAACAGGTGAAACGGCTACAGGCAAACCTCTGAGTCCACCAGCCAAGAGACTGTTAGATACCATCTGTGTGTGCACAGACGCATGTGTATACAGGCATGTGGAGGCCAACAGGCTAACTGCTGGTCAAATCTGTATGTATGTGTGGATGCGTGTGTGTGTACACGTGTGTGGAGGCCAACAGGATAAGTCTGTATGTGTGCAGATGCATGTGTGTGTGTACAGGTGTGTGGAGGCCAACCTCAGGTGTCATAATCATTCACTTTGGTTTCAAGACACTAGCCTGGGGTTTGCCAATTCAGCTAGACAAGCTAGCCAGTGATCTCCAAGGGATCTCCATGTTGTCTCCATGGCAACAGAATCACATGGGCACACCGCCATGCCTGGCTTTTTGACACGGCATCTAGGGATTGAACTCAGTACCTCACGCTCACACGGCAGGCCTCTACCCCTGCGCCAGCCCCCTAGCCCCTCTCTTAAATGTTCATGGGTTACTATCTGTGCTCTGCAGTGGAAGTGCGAGCCAAAAGAATACTATAAGTGAACTTAGGATTCGTTAGCATTGACTTTAACTGTTCAGGGAAGAGGTCAACACGGACTGTAATCCAAGGCCACAGTCAGTCAGATGGACATATTACCCATAAAGCACTAGGCCTTAGAGTCTAGGGAAAGCCAGGGCTCATTCCAGGATGTAAGATGACAGGAACTGCTGACAAGAAACCAAATGTGTTGTCTTTTCAGTTCAGACTCCACTAATGAGTTCTAACTGCTGTTTTTATTTCTTAACTAGCAAAGGAACACTAAGACATAATACAGCATCTGTCCCGTTCCTTATTCTTTTCTTCAGTGATGGGAACTGAACCCAGGACCTTGCGCATGTTGGGCAAATAAATGCTCTACCACTGAGCTACAAGAGTGGCCTCAGATCTGCTGATGAATTCTGAGAACAGGAACTCCTCCTTTCCCTGGGTTAGAGCATTGCAGGTATGGGCAGCACAATCAAACAGTTCATTCACATTAGAAATCAAAGCATGGGCCACACAATCAACTTGTTCATTCACGTTGCAAATCAAAGTCTTTCTGTCTCAAAAAATACTAGGACTGACATCTATCAGTCTGTGTGGGGTTTTTTTAATGCTAGCAATTCTGGCTAATATCATGAAAGTAGTACTAAAACCAAACACCTACCAGGTATTACATATATATATATATAATATTATATAGTATATATACATATATATATATATGAATAATCCCAGTACTCAGAAGGCTGATGCAGGAGGATCCTCACTTTGAGGTTAGCGACACTGTGAGGCCATCTCAAAAGACAAAATAGATACGAGAGGGGTTGAATATAAGCAAAGTACAATATACATCCATAAAACTGTCTTAATGAAACCCATCATGTTGTGTGCTAACTAAAAATTAATTTAAAAGGCGAAGAAACAAAATGTCAGTTAGATGGTGCAGCGGGCAAAGGCATGAATTTGATCCCAGAGCTAACATGGTGGAAGGTGGGAATCAACACACACGCCCACACAGTAGCATGCGTGTGTCCCACACATATCATGCACATGCAATGTTAAATATTTTTAGGAAAATATCTAAGGCATAAATGCTCTATGTTGAATTACAGCCTGTGCCTTCTATGACTTCATAAAGAAAAGAGTAATTTTAAATTATCTGCCTTAGGATGATGTCATGATTTGTGGGTCACATGGAATTTCCCCAGCATCGCCGCAAGGACCTTTACAGCTGTTATTTGGTATTAACTTGGTGGAGAGCGGGACGCAGAATGGAGAAAAACTGAATCCGCAACATGAGGAACAACGTGTTTCTTACGTGTTTTTACACAAGCCATCAAGAGAACAAGAAATGACCCCCCCTTTCTCTCTTACAGTTGGTCTCAAACTGTGGATCACAACCCCTTTGGCAAACTTCTATCTCCAAAACACACATTTACG
This sequence comes from Bramus lutescens, assembly GCA_001685075.1. NCBI lineage: Eukaryota > Metazoa > Chordata > Mammalia > Rodentia > Cricetidae > Bramus > Bramus lutescens. The sequence goes on from LOEQ01005090.1 coordinate 25,292, forward strand.
TTATGATTCATAACAATAGAAAAATTACAGTTATAAAGTGGTAATGAAAATAATTTTTGGTTGGGGTCACTGCAACACGAGGAGCTATATTAAAGGGTCACAGTATTAGGAAGGCAGAGAGCACTGCTCTGTAGCCTTGTAAAGAGCAAGGCCTGGTTCTGCCTACTGCTGCGAACACTGGGTCGGGTTCCATGTGGCAGACCTACCCAAATCAAAAGCTTTTCCCAACTCAGGAAAAAATTCATCATGAGGTTGAGCTTCTGGTCAGAGACTTAGGTTTCCAAGTTCAATGTTCAGCACGTTCCCGACTTTAACTCTTGCGTCTGGACAGACAGTTGCCCTGGCTATCGCATCCAACTGCCTGGGCCTCATGTAAAGTATGGCGACTGTCTCTCTGCGTGGCAGAGCTGCAAATCTCTCTGAGCCATACTCATCATCTCTCCCTTCCCACCATTTCCTTACAGTTCACACACCCCATTACTGTGTCGTCTGCAGAGGGTCGGTCACTCTAGGACATGAGGGTTGAGGAGGGAGCCACCACACCAGGAGTCCATCTTCTCACAGGGGCTCGTATTACCTGGTAGTCTTAGGAAGATTTTATTTCCAAAACTACATCCTTGACAACACAAAAGAGCCACGCCAACTACTGTGACCAACCACAAAGTCAGGATTATTCCAGGGGACACGGGACAGACAATCACAACCAGTGAACTTAACTAGATCCTCTGTCTACACGGGAGAGTTCAGAAGAAAAGTCAGCAGAAACAGGGCAGCCGGCAAAGCCCCAAAACAGAAGATCAGAAAGCAGATACTTTAAATGAACAGGAGAGAGGTTGGGGAGAATAGAAGGCAACTCACAAATGAAGGGGGACTAGCCAACAAACAGCCATTATACCAAAAACTTTAAACATCTCGTTGAATTTAATCTCCAGAGCAATTCAAAGCACACATAATTACCCTCACTTTAGAAGGCAGTTAAATGAAGCTATCTGCCCATGATCAGGCAGTGAGCTAACAGTTGAGTCATAACGACGGCAAACACCATGACAGAAGGCTCCAGAAAAGGTGTGTGCTTTCTGGGGTAGTATGACAGAAAATATAGAAAAAGGGGTTTATGCTGCTTACTTCTCTATTCTTAACTCTTTTGGGTATGCTGCAAATATACACAGTTCAGTATTATGGATACATGTACAGAACACAAATGTGATCTTCTGTGCTCCCGGCTGTGGCACGCCATCATCTAGGAATGCCATAATCACAGCTGTCGTGGTGACCTTCAAGAATCCCGCAACATGACCACACTCGTGGATTGTGGATGCTTCCTCATGGGCTGGACTTCACAGGCCCTCGGCTAAGACTCCAGCGCTCTCTGCTGCCCCATCACCGTGTGTACCTCTGCCTCAGTGACATGGGTGTCGGGAGGTGCTAGCAGGCAGAGGGTAACTTTACAGGGTGGGCAGTATCTGTGCAGATGCAGCCATGGAGAACTCACCACCCACGCTAGAGTGGAGCTCTGCGGTGGTGTGGATGTTTGAGGGTCACTCGTGTTCCTGATAGCAAGCCAACTGAACTCATTGGTTAGCCATGCTGGGCATGAGTGGGATCATTTCATTGTCTGCCTTTGGCGCCCTAGCTGGTATGAATAGATATTTGGTCTTGTCTCCCCCATGAAAAGTCAACGCTCACTTCCTGTCATAGGACAACAACTCGAAAAGGCTAAAAAATGACTGTGTTCCAGAGTGCAAACAGTGACGAGCCGTCTCCTCGGGAACGGTTTTAATAGTTGCTGTGGTACCCACAGGACCATTCTCATTACTCGTCCTGGTGCTGTGGCCATGAGGCCCAGGCAGGGCGTCCAAAACTGGCTTCTAGCTTCCTCCCCTCCCCATGTTTTCACAATAAACCTCCATCGACTCATGTCAAACACATCACCTCACAATGGAAGTTTCAAATGTCCAAAACCCAGATATGAAATGAACCACATGGAGAATTCCTCTCAATTACAGAGCTGTGTGTCTAGCTGAGGGTCTATGCATATGTAGTAGTAATAATTTGCTCTATGGGTAAGAAGTTACTTTTGGGGGGAAGGAAAGCAAGGTTTTATTAAGGAGTAGAATAACAGCTCATTGCAACACAGGAGAGCCCCAGTGAGCTGCCCCAGACTCCTTTAAGAAAAACAGGAGATGTGGAGATGGCTCAGTGGGTAAAGACGCTGGCTAACAAGGCTGAAGACCTGAGTTCAGTTCATGGCCCCCACATGGTAGGAGGATGTGCTCTGATGAGCACACGTGTCATGGTGTGTGCAAGCACATGTACAAAATAAATAAAAGTAACAGATTTCTTTTAGCATTTTCAAATTTAAAGTGCTCATCTAAAAATCTCATAGGTCAGATGTGGTTGTGCACACTTTAATCCCAGCACCAGGGAGGCAGAGACAGGTGGATCTCTGTGAGTTCAAGTACAGCTTAGTCTTCATAGAAAGTTCCAGGCCAGCCAGAAGAACATAAGGAGACTCTACCTCTACAATTATTAAATAAAAATGTAAAACTCATCTTAATTTTAAGAGCCCTGTCAGTTAACAAAACCATCACAAAGCTTGAGCCCCTGGGTCATCTTGACGGCATCCTCTCGTTTTGGGTAATGGTTAGCTGGTTCTCTTCACGTCACCCAAGTCCTCAAATCACACAGGAACACGTGGGCTTTGGCTAACTGTTCCTCCTCCTCTGCCTATCTGATAAGATTATCGTCGGAGAAGCACCTGGTGTTGTGATAACACCGTAGGCAGAGTCCTTCCGGAAACACAGAAACACTCGCTGTGGGATGTAAGAAGATGCCAAAACAAGAGTGGCCGCTCAGACTCCCAGCTAAGGCGGCCTGGAAGCTCAGCCGCAGTTCTGAAAGGGTTAGGAGTAATTGCTTCTATTCACTGTAATTCCAGGGATAGTAATACTTACTAAAATATGATTTAAAAGAAAAGCACTCAAATTAAAAATCCCGACTGAGCGCCTTTCTCCGGTCTCCTTGTCCAGGTTTGTCACCTGGATCCTTCCCTGTTCCATGGTGGTTCTCTCCCCAACTCTGCCCCCACTTTCTCACATACCATCCCCCCTTTTAATCTTCTCCCTGCCTTCACCGGACGCCAAGCATGAGTGCATGTTGATATTTAATAGGAACTGGTGTCATAAGCACCTGTGAGGCTGAGGCAGGCAGATCTCTGTGAGTTCAAGACCAGCTTGGTCTACAGAGTGAAAGAAAAGGAAGAGGAAGGAAGAAAGGAAAGATGGACAGGGGGAGGGGAGGGGAAGTGGGAAGAGGGAAGGAAGGAGGGAGGGAAGAAGAGAGGGAGGGAGGGTGGCTCAAGTCTTGGCAGACTTAGCCCTGGAAGGAGGCGCCCAGGCAGAGCAGAGAAATCAGGCCTAGAAGTTTCCTCTGAAGTCATTTCACCTGCAGCAACCTGCACGCCCATCCCTCATGGTCCCTGCTCTCTCCTAGAGCTCCGTGCTGAACTAACAAAGGCATTTCTATGCTCTCCTTAGTTCAAATAAAATTAGCATTTCCTGTCCTGTAAGAGGCCTGAGGCAACCTGTAAAAATGGTTTACTGTTCTCTTAACCAAGCAAATCAGTAGAGTGAAATGTGCTTGCTAAGAACGCCCTTTGTGAAGCTCCCCAGGCCATCAGACACAGCTGAAAGATGTCACTGTAAAGAAGTTACCAAGTGCAGCTGTGGCAGTGTGAAGGGAGAGTCGGGGGTGTGCACCCCAAAGGTAAAGTCAGTGGTGTGCACGCCCCAAGTGGTGGGAGGGTGGCCCCAAAACAGTGCAGGGCAATGCTGAACCTTGAGACTTACATTCTCTGATCACCCAGGTTAATAAGGCTTCCAGGGTGCAACCCCCAAACCTACAGAGCTCAGGGTCAAGTCAGCACATGCAACACAGAGATGAGTCTCATGGAAAAGGAACAAATTGTTCCTAAGCCAGAAGAGGGGGCTGCGCAGAACAGAGACCCCAGAGGAAATAAAACCTCACCACCAGGCATGCACAGAGCATAAAATAGTGCCTCTGCCCTTCTACCTGGTGCCGATAGTAACATGACTGCATAGTAAACGCTTAAGTAGGCTTTCCAACAGCTGTTTCTGATGCAACATAGAAACTGGCAGGGTCTCCTCCAAGACTGAGGTCCGGACAAGTGTGAATCCTCCTGACGATTTACGACAGGAGGTCCATCTGCCTCCAACCAACCCCAGTGTCCATCAAAGTGAAGATGCAAGAAAAGGGATCAATAAAAGCTACAGAAAAAAAAGAAATCCACTTCTGGACAGATGGAGCTGACTGGGCCATATCCATTACATTAACTATCTGGGGGTAAAAATGTCTGAGAAACACCCGAGTTTGTCCCTTCACATTTGTCTGGCAAGGGTCTAATTTATGCACCAGATTCAAATGAGTCCTGTGTTTCCCTTTTTCCATGTAAATTAGCCCAGGGTGAAAGGCGGGGCATTTCCTCACAGAAAGGCTCCCTTTCAAAGGAAGGCAAACAGCTTTTTGTAACTGTTGCCCTTCCCTCCACAGCTGCTGTTTAAATACTGAGGCAAAACTCTATTGTAAAACTGTATCTAACCTAAGAAAATTAAAAGTGGTTTTGCAAACAACAGGCAAATCTAGACAAATGAAACCAGACAGACTGACACTGTAAGCGGGTGCCCACAAGCTAGCAGGTGACAGCATTCCTTCAAAGACTGAAGAGCATCTAGAGGTCTGGGAACCATGAAGGATGCATAAGGACACCGACACCGAAAGAGGAGCTTTGGGCAGGGCAAGGTGCGTAACCTTCTGGCAATCACTCTCAATAAATCCAAGCAAAGTCTGAGCAAAAGAAGGCAAACATTGTAGCGATCGAGAAAACCTAATGCAATTTCACCTAAGTGATACAGATAAATGAAAGCCATGCTCCGCACTTCAGGAAGTGTGTCAGGGCTCAGATAATGACCCCCGCCCCAGATGTGGTGATGTGGGTGTGCTGAGCTGGAGCCAAAGACTATGGTCTCCAGCCTTCCCCTTGCCTTGGTCTCTCAATCCTCCTCGAGTCCTTCTCTTCCTCAGCACAGGGAGAGGCTTCTAGTGCAGCCCCCAGGGACAGAAGAGAGGATCCGGGGACAATAACCACCTTCAGTCCTTTGGCTGAAATTTGATCACCCAAGAAAAATCAAACTTTGTCAGAGAGGAAGAAAATGAAAGCCAAACCCTATACCAGAACCCAGAGGAACACTGCATGGGCCTCATTTCCTCTGAGAATCACATGCTCTCCAAAAACTGCCTACATCCCCTGTCTTCTGCTCTATGAAGAGGATATTGAAGTTTCTTTTTTTTTTCCAACCACCAGACAAAGTGATGTCATGCAGTCCCTGAAGACACTTTATGAACAGTAAAGAATAAGACCCAATAATGCCAATAATGTCCTAGAATCGTTATGAATATAGTTAGATCTTGCACATCCTCCTCTCAAAAGGCCAGGGGAGCCACAAGGACATCCAGTGCACAACTCCTCCTGTTGCCTAGCTCACGGCCTGCTGCTTGGCTGTTGTACATGATGCCAGCAAATATGCAGGGCATCTGCAGCGAATTCTCTTGATTGATTGCCAATGCCTCCTCCACTTTCTGAGCACCGAAGGCTTGATCAGGGAAGCCAGCATTCCTAGGCTACTTGGATCCTGGGGTAGTTGACAAACTTCCTGAGAAGGGCAAAGGGGCATGTAGGAGATCAGGGAAAGCCCCCTGGGCACAGCTATCCACCCTCCACGGAGGGTGAAAGTAAGAAGCCATCTCCCTCTGTTGGCTCAGGTACCTACAAGGCAATAACTGAGTAGAGATTTGCCTTTATTTGTTTCTTGAAACAAGGATTCTCTGTGTGGTCCTGGATGTCCTGGAACTCACTCTGCACACCAAGCTGACCTCGAACACAAGAGATCCATCTGCCTCTGCTTTCCGAGTGCTGGAATTAAACGTGTGTCTGGTGGCACCTTTAACATTGGACAAATACATACAGACAAAACTGTGGCTGGGAATAGGAGTTAGGGGCTGGGTGATGGTTTGGATAGTTCAAACTTGACCTTACAGGCATAAGAACCTGAGTTCAGATTCTCAGCACACACGTACAATCCCAGAACTGGGAGAGCAGAGACAGGAGGATTCCTGGGGCTCACTGGCCGGCCAGCCTAGCAGAACGGCAAGCTCCAGGTTCAGCAGAGGCATTTGCTGCCCCAATGTACACACCTAATGACCTAAGTTAGATCCCCAGAAGCTGCACACAGATGAAGAAAAACAACTTCACAGAGTTGTCCTCTGACCTCTACACACATGCCACGGTGTGTGTGTATGTGTGTATATGTATGTGCACAAATAAATGATAAGTAAAATTCAACTTAAATTATTTTAAATATAAGGTGGAGGGTGATGGAGGAAGATTCTCAATGTTGGCCTCTGGCCGTGCACACACTATATACAAACATACTTAGGAATACACACCCATGCACACATTATATACAGACATACTTAGAAATACACATCCATGCACACACTATATACAGACATACCTAGGAATACATACACATGCACACACTATATATGGACATACCTAGGAATACATAGACATGCACACACTATATATGGACATACATAGGAATACATAGATATGCACACACTATATACAGACATATCTAGGAATACATACACATGTACACACTATATACAGACATACCTAGGAATACACACCCATGTAACCACTATATACAGACATACCTAGGAATACACACCCATGCACACACTATATACAGACACACCTAGAAATACACACCCATACACACACTATATGCAGACATAACTAGGAATACACACCCATGCACACACTATATACAGACATACCTAGGAATACATACACATGTACACACTATATACAGACATACCTAGGAATACACACACATACACACACTATATGCAGACACACCTAGGAATACACACCCATGCACACACTATATACATACAACACCTAGGAATACATACACATGCTCCCACTATACAATACAATCTCATACACAATACAGTTAACAGTATAAACTAAAAGCCTTTTTGTTACTGTTTTACACTAAACATCATCTCCAGTCCGCTGCTGTTGCATCTATGGTTTCACACACTGGGCCACCATGACAGCTAGTTTTGTTTGTTTTTCAATGTGACTTTTGAAAAACTGGATTTTTTTTCTACAACCACACTTTAGAATCTAGACACACAACCAACTCTCTTCAACAATTTCACTTCCAAAATTTTCCACGTCTGGATATTTAATTATGCAGATACAAACAGTTCAAGATGCTTAACCAAGAGGCTTCTTCCAAGCAAAAGGCTGCCCAGACTTCAAGATGGACACCTACAAAAAGCAGGACAGCAGTCCACAGCCACATCACTAACACGACAACTCAAACACTACCCCAAGACTCCATGCTTGGCTTTCTGTAATTCCAGGGCAGGACATTCTCCAGGTCAGCTTGTCTTCTTCCAGTGTTCCACTGCTCTTGGGTCTCTGAAAACAGAAGTGTAACCACCTCCTGTGGTGTGCAGCCAGCTGAGACTAGATCTCAGTGGCCCAGAGCGGCTTTGTGAGATTATTATGCACCTTTTTCTTTGGAAGACAGCTTCCAAACCACTTCCAAGTATTTGTAAAACAAACATCACCACCCGCCAGCAGGGTTTGCTTTCTTCTGAAATAGCTGTATTTACCAGGAAAACCACAGACTATAAACAAGAGCGCCTGATCAGAGGAGACCTTGAAACCACTGGGCCACAGAGTCAACACCTAAGGAAGAAGGCAGTCCATCAACTCTAGTCTAGAATGCACTGAATACACAAGTCGGAAATCAGTCTTCCATCTAAAATATCTTACTAACTCGAAAAAATGTTAAGGATTATGTAGTTTCAAAGAGATGCATGGGACTTCTACATACAAAACAGGACTTTTGATCTTTTTAACACTCAGGAGGGAGAGACCCGAGGTACAGCTGCCTCAAGACATAGGAGCACCAGCCTAGCCTGTGTGTATTTCCACTTAAAATAGCACTTTGTCAGGGGGTGGGGGGTCCACGAGGCTCCCCAACAACACAGGCTATTGTCATTGCTCCTGGTTGCCTCCCAGATTTTGAAGAGAAGACCCTATTACTAAAGACACCGCAGAACACATAATTTAGGAGAATCAAACTGAACTGACCCAGAAGCTTCCTCCTTGAGGATTAGCTCTCAGAGTTGGGCAAACGCCAAGGGAGAAAAAGAATCAGTAATCCTACCTGTAATGGTCTGTCCTGTCCCTTTAAGAGACAAGCCACGCCCATTCCCTCCCCATCCACTGAGGCAGGCTGATCTTCAGCTTCCAGCCTGAGTCCTTCCTTTCTGTCTCTCTCTCAAAGAGGTAGCTTCTGTCTCTCCCTTCTCCCCACTTCTCCCCTTCCCCCTTCTCTGTTTCTC
>LOEQ01005090.1:59250-70821 GCA_001685075.1 Bramus lutescens
TATGTACCAGTGTGACTATATGTACCAGTGTGACTGTATGTACCAGTGTGACTATATGTACCAGTGTGACTGTATGTACAAGTGTGACTATATGTACCAGTGTGACTGTATGTACCAGTGTGACTATATGTACCAGTGTGATTATATGTACCAGTGTGATTAAATGTACCAGTGTGACTATATGTACCAGTGTGACTGTATGTACTGTGTATGTTCTGGTTCTAAGGCTTCAGGTGCTCATCAGATCCGGGAGGAAGAAGAGGAGGAGAGGAAGAAGAGGAGGAGGAAGGAAGCTCCCAGCATCCTCAGGACCACAGACAGGGGACCTGACTGTGATGAGGCTAACACGCTGGTGCTGTGGTCAGGGGCTCTGAGTTTGGATGTAAGCTTTCTGTTACTCTCACAAATCCTTTCGGCCGAAGATTTGACTGGGATTTTCTCATTCTTGTGCCCCAAAGCCTATCTGACTAATAATATTAGCATCTTCAGACATATTAATCCGTTGTCATGACTGGGGAGTATGGCAGTTTTCAAACCAAATTCTATCACCAGTTAATCTTGGACTTTCCTACCAATAGCCCCCCTGCTTCAGAGCTTCCCAAAGAATTGATGGGAGCCAATAGAAAGAGCTGCTCACAGAGAGGTTTTCAAACAAGACTTTTAAAAATGCTTTCACTGGGTCTCACATACCTCAGGCTAGCCTCAAACTCCCTACATAGCCTGAGCTATCTGAGACTCAATGAAAGCATAACCTTGAAAGCATGATCTTCCTGCCTGAGCCTCCTGAGTGGGATGACAATCAGGACTACAAACGAGTGCCACCGCCACGTCTGGTTCACAACCTGCTAGGGAACTAGCCCACGTCTTAGTGCATGCTCAGCAAGTGTTCTATGCGGCCTAACTTCAGCCTTTTAAAGCATTTCACCACCACCACCCATCTATTTTCAATGATTTTTTTAACAGTTCTACACTGAGGTCACGTGTATATGTTACATTTCAAGAAAACAGAAAAGTTATCCTTTGAGGCATTTCTAAAGGAAAGTCAAAACCTGAGTGACCTTTGTGGGTATCTCTAAGAGACAGGAGTAAGAACCACCCCATCACCCTCTCAAACCCCCGTGATTTTGTCTAAAATTCACTAGTGTTTCCAAGAGACATATTATAATTGATTATCTGTTAGTTAAAACGTGACAAGCTTCTCCCTAAATAAATACATTTCTTTGCAAACTGGCTAAGTATCTTACATAAATAAATGGTTCTGTTCATCCCTAATGGCAGCAGACGTTTGATCAGAATTCTCTATTCTTGTCCAAGCCGAAAGTTCAGAGATATGGTGGGGGTGAAAATATTTACCCTAATGGATGCAAGCAAGTGCATCTTGTCTCAGTAAATAAAACAAAACAGGAGCAAGCCAGATGGCTCAGTGAGGAAAGGTGCCCATTGGGAAAGCCTGCCTGCCAGCGTGCGAGCCCAAACCAACACAAAAGAGGAAAACGACTACATAAAGCCGTTCTTTGACCTCGGCACGTGTGCTCTGTCACACACACCCAGACACACACTAGTTACAAACAAAAGGATAAAACAATAAATTAAAAACATTTCCTTCTGTTACTATATATTCTGGTGTGTAGGGGGGACTATTAGCAAGTAAAAACCATTTCACTTTAAAATGTAACAAAACTTGGAAACTCCAGCCATAAGAAATACAGGGTGTGGGTGTGAGCGCATGACAGTGTGCACACAGCAGGTGAAGTTATCAATTGCTCTCATCCATCCAGGTGTTTAGCAGTACCTCAGAGGGCAATATGCATCAACCAGGGTTGAAAGATAAACCCAAGCGCTGGCCATTTAGGACTGTACACTGGTGGCATAGGGAAGAAAAAAAAAAGATCACAACCAAAACAAATAATTGATAAGGCAGCGTGACTTTGAACAGCTAAGTAAACACCAGTTCACGATATGGCGCTACTTCCAGCACTCCAGGAGCGTGAGCCCAGCTCAGCTGCTGCAGAGGGATTCAGGATGATCCGTTTACATGTGATCTGACAAAGACTGAAAGACAGAGTGCTCTTCTGCCATTGTTCAGGTGCTATAGGCCTGTTGTATGTGGGCTGATCATCACTGACCTCCTAGCAAGACGAGATAGTGATCTCTTGGCAGGACTGGCATCCCATTTTACAGACAAGGAAATCTAGTAGTCAGGGTTTAAAGAATGTCTGAGGGTCGCGCTGTGAGAGTAACTGGAGGCACAATTTGAACCAGACTAGTCTAAGGCAAAAGTCTCCATCATATGCTACATTATTGTATCAATGATACAAATTAATACAATAATACAAATTGATACAAATAGCCATTGATACCATGTATTTTTTTGTATGTGTTCTATCCAATGGATGCTGTGCAAGACCCTGGCCACATAACCACCAACAAACCAAACTTAGACTCTGTCCCTTTGTTTAAATCTAAAAGGAGAGAAAAGGACAACCCAATAGTAATAGAAATAAAATTAAGGGCTGGGAAGATGGCTCTACTGGTAAAGCACATGCCGTGCCATGCAAGCTAAAGACCTGAGCTCGAATATCTGGAAGCCATATAAAAATCCAGGCAAGGCCAGTAATCCCAGCACTGGGGAGGTGGAGGCAGGAGAGTGCCTGAAATTCACTGGGCAGCTGGTCTAGCTGCCAATCACCAAGCTCCAGATACAGTGAGAGACTCCAGGTCACAACCTGAGGAAATGCACTTGACATCTACCTCTGGCCTCCACACAAAATCACACCCCATGCACACACACACACAGGAACACACACACATGCATACACCACGCCAGAGAAGGAAAAAAAATAGAATCAAAATAAAAGTCACAAACTGTGATACACTGTCCTCACAGTCTGGAGATCTACAAGTCACAGCTGACGTCTGAATGAAGAACAGATGACAGGCATGTAAGTAAGAAAGGAGACTGACCAGACAGTGGGGAAAGCAGGGGAAATGTCCCATGATGCTCAGAATGTTCAGGTGTGTGCCTGAGTGAGCATGAGTGCATGGAACATGGGAAACATGCAGTCGAGCTGAGAGCCGATGACATTTTACCTAGACATGAGCAAATGAAAATTTCACTCACATCTGCGTGTTTGCTCTTCAGAGAAATAAAGCCTCAGAAACAGTGGCGCATGTCCGAATTCCTAAGTTTTCCTAGATCTATATAGAGCAGAGGCAGTGTCCCTTGGGTGCCCCTGTGGCAAGTTGCTCAGTCCAGGTTGTCATGTTACATGTCACACACACACACACACACACACACACACACACGTTTCCTCCTCTCCTGACATCCCAGCCTTCTCTCTGCTTGGCCACCAGATCAAACACAACTCTTCTAGAGCAAAGCCTGATTGTTTTAAGCAAACTGTTTCCCCCGCCTCCTTACAAACTGTCTACAGCTGATACAGAAGACATGCTCTGGCCCTCGGCCACCCATCGTGGCCACCTTTTCTTAGGTGGATACAAGAGAGACCAGCTTAAGGGCATCTGGAAAACGAATCCATTTCCTGGAGCTCTGGTAACATTTCTAGTATAGCTACAGTAGCTTCATCTCTGTGGCCCAAGATGGTTTCTTTCCACGCTCATGTTGCAAACACCTGTTCAGAGAGAGGCGCTAAACCTTTCTTAAAGACATTCTTTTCCTCTGAAATGTAGTCTGTGGCCATGGCCAGCTGTGGGGGAAAGGGGGCGTGGGGAGAGAAATGTGGTCTTTATCAAGCCCCAGGTGCCAGAGATAAGGTCAACAGCACACTTGAGGCTCGCCTCTGGCCTCCACAGCAACGCATGCGTGCAGGGGCACATACAGATATTTCAAATAACAGTACCTATTATATAGCTCCTGTTTTGAAGAAGGTATCTCCAAGAGATGCTAAGCTTTCCTTCCTGTCTTTTAATTTTTTCCAGTGCTGAGGATCAAACCCAAGGCACGATGTTCTTCAGGAAGTATTTATGAAGCAATCTTATGCGTGTCCACGGCCAAAGAAATTACTGCCTGTCAAAATTCCTCTCCGACACTTGACCTAAACAGCTGCTGATTTTGAACCTCTAATAACCTGTAGTGAACTCTCTACGCTTCCAACATGGTGGTGCTCTAAAGACCTGAGCGGGTCCCCCGCCAGACCCGGAGGCAAGCAAGCTCTTTGCTTCTCCTCAACAGCTGCCAAGGACTCACATGTGAACCGGGGAAGAGTCTGCCTGAGTCGTGCTGGCAGGTAAACAGAGGAGGAGGCAAATAAAAGCCTCGCTCCTTAGCCCAGGGTATGCTTACTGATGTTTTCACAGGGCGCTTTGACTCTTGGTCTGACTTAAAATGAATGTCTTCTTGGGCTGTCCCTCCGAGTCACTGTGGGACATCCAAGAATGACAAGACCAATCCCTTCCATTGCTTCTCCACCTGCTGCAGAGAGCCAGACCTGAAACTGCTCTCTTAGAAAACACAGCCACAGCCAAAAGTCAGCCTGCAGCGCAAATGTTTAAGTGGCCATGTCCCTGATATTAGCTATGACCTTGAATACTCTCTAAACACACAAGACCAGTCTCTAAATCATTAACTTACATTAGATTGCTACTTTGCAGTGGGAAACCTTGGTAGCTGATTTTTTTTTAAGTTGTTGTCTTTACAAGGTACAAATTTTTGTTGTTGTTTTGGTTTGGTTTGGTTTTTCAAGACAGGGTTTCTCTGTGTAACAGTTCTGGCTGTCTTGGAACTCACTCCATAGACTGGCTGGCCTCAAACTCACAGAGATCTGCCTGCCTATGAGTCCCAAGTGCTGGGATTAAAGGTGTGTGCTACCATGTCTGGTTTACAAGGCAAAATATTCTTAAAGCACATTTGAACATCCCAGAAATGTAACAAAACACCCATACTATTAGTATCTCACATCTCAAACTTATAATTTTTTGTTTGTTTATTTGTTTGAGACATGTCTCCCTATGTAGTCCTGGCTATTCTGGAACTCATTCTATAGACCAGGTTGGCCTTGAACTCACAGAGATCCTCCCGTCTCTTCCTCCCAAGTGCGGGATTAAAGGTGTGTGCCCCACACCTGGCAAGTCAAACTTACGTTTCTACTCTTGAGACATTTTTAAATTTTTCTCACAGAAGGTTATAGCCTGCTAGAACTAGGCAATTAAATAATAGTGATTTTGGTGTCAAGCTGTTTTGCAGTTTGTACATATATCCACATTTTCTTCCTTTCATCTCTCTTTTACATGGATGTAATAACTAGTTTGTGTATTGAACTCAAGAGGCTTTAAGAACACCGTACACATGGGCCAAACACATCAATGGATATAATCGAAATTAATTTTAAAAAACACAAGAATTAACTATATGTTCTCTTTAAATTTAAACTTAAAGATTCAAATGCCTCTTGTTCACCATTTATTCTTGAATCTTAAAAATAAAGCTTACAAAGTGAAACACATCCTACTATTTTTTTTTCTTCTAAAGCCCAAACCTGAACTATTCTCTGGGTTTTGTATCAGGGGCTTTTTCCTGGGCGAGTTTGAGCACAACTTCTGTCCCTGGGAGAATTCCGAATTATACTCTAAGACAAAGGGCTAGTCTCAGTTAAGAAATAGTCTTGGAGGTGATTACAAATTCACTCTTCAGGCTTGTAGAAACAAAACTGAACTTGAAGAATACCAACTTTTCTTTACGGTGGCTATAGCGTACAAACCACCGAAGAAAGGTCACACGCCTTACTTTTTCTGATGTAAGTTTTGTCACATGTTGGCTTTTTAAAGAGCTTCTAACAGAAAAATGGAAGGGCACCAGATAGTCTGAGAACTCCCCTACTTTTTAAGACTGTCCGTGGATCTCAAAGATATCGGAAGAAGAACAATTACACTGATGTTTTCCCCAGGAAGATGTCGATATGGATCGCCACTTAGCTGCCTTAAAAAGAATACATCCCAATGTAACATTTGTTCAGTTAGTGACGTTATGACATGAGATAAGCCAGTCACCGAAAGATTATTACACCATTTGCCTCCATGAGGTACCTGGAATAGGCAAATTCATAGAGATAGAAAAGAGTTCAGAAGTTACCGAGAACCGCAAAGAGGATGTGGACTTGGGCCTGAATGGTACAGGTTTTCTGACATGCAGAAGTCCTGGCTGCCTACATTGCAGATGTACTTGCTGCCCCTGGGCTGATGGCACACTTACGGCAGCTAAGATATCAAACAGTATATTATATCTACTATACCACGATTTACTTCAAAAGGCCCTATGCGTTTACTGCGGCTTTCCTTGCCTACAAGTTGTGGCATTTCATTCAGGCCACGTTCCTTTCCCACTGTGGCCCACACTACGCTGCCCCAGGAGTAGCAGAAAAACCAGCTGAGCTCGGAGATTTCCTTGCTAGCCGGATCTGGGCATGTGTGATGTCCTAACTAGATTTTTCTGTTGTTGTGATAAACACCGTGACAGAAACAGTTTGGGGAGGAGATGGTTTGCTCGCATTCACAGGTTAGAGTCCATCATCAGGGAAATCTGGGCAGGAGTTCAAGGCAGATGCTTAAAGCAAAAACACAGGCCAGGCCACCAGCACAGAGATGGCCCACAGTGGACTGGGCATTCTTATACCTATTATCAAGTTTCTTTTAAAGTCCCCATTGTCATGCCCACAAGCCAATCGGATGGCAGCAATTCTTTAATTTAATCTTCTCAGGCGTGTCAAGTCGACATCCAAGATTAGCCATCACAAGTAGTGACTCCTTCTAACCCACGTGGAAATGAATTCCATCAGCCTGTAATCTAAAAAATTAACACGAGAGGCAGAGAACGCAGGAACTGCTGTTCCCCAGGCACATTCATGATGCTATCCAGTGAGAGGGTCCCTCTGTCCAGAGCCCCATGCCCATGCTTCTCTGCCTCCCTATGGCTCACCTGGAGTCCTCCCTTCAATTGCCTTCTTGAATGTTTCTTGAATGTCCTTGAAGGCATTTCCTGGTCCTGAGCTGGCCAAAGATGGTTTCTGTTTATCCCCAACAAAGAGCCTAACACACCCAGTCATTCAGTGCTCCAGGTTTATCTAGTGGGCAGCAGTCAGAGCAGGTGGCAGACAGTGAGAGCAGGGGTGCAGAGGACCCTGGGAACTGTCACACAGGCTCTCAAGACAACTCACTGCAAGGTTCGCAGATGACTTAACTGAGCATGGCTGGAGCAGGAACTGGGGGCCAACCCCCTCTCAAAACCCTAGGGAATGAGACAACGGCTGATTTATCCAGGCTAACAGATGACTTCCAGGCTTGTTTAAGGTTGTAGTCTTTAGTTAAATTTTGTTTACTTTTTTTTTTTTTTGGTTCTTTGGCCTGTTTATACTGAGCCCTGAGGATCCATTGGCACTCCAGGCACAGTGTTCAGCCCTCTTCTCAGCAGGAGGCACTTCACAAGCAGCTGCAAGGTCTCCCAGACACTTCTCTGGGGCTCCACCCTTAACACCTACTGTATGCAATAAAAGTCCTGCGCTTGATAATCAGCACAGACAGATTATTTTCTGGTGATACTTTAACAGTGACAAGCATCTTACTTCAGATAGGACATCACTCAGTAACGTGTGTCTGAATTCTAAGAATTTAGATGTGAGCTAAGATTATGCCCTGTTGACTTCCCCTGCGTTTAGACAGATCTGTGACCTTGGTCACTCTTTGAAATAGCAAAACCGAGCAGGAAGGAGAGGGGCAGGGGAACTGTGAGTTAAAAATAATTAAGAATGACTTTAAATCAGGTGTGGTGATGCACACCTATAATCCTAGCACACAAGAGGATGAGTCCAAGTTTAAGGCCAGCCTGCACTACATATTGCATTCCAGGCCAGCCTGGGCTACAATATGAAATTCTACCTTAAAATAAAATCATTTTAGATGAGAATTCTTTTTTTCCAAAGTTTCCAGAGAAGCTGGAGACAGTCAATAGGCAGCAGGTTTATACGGACAACAAGGGCTACGCAGCCCTGGGTTGGAGACCTGAGAGAGGGAAGAAACCTGGAATCCACAGGGCGGGTGCTCTCTCTAAAAGCATCTCTCCTTCCAGGTCAGGCTGTCAGGTCCCAGCATCATCGCCACAGGCTCTGTGAACCCAGCATACACTACAGTGTCTGGAAGGCATCAGGATAGTCACAGAGGGTCTGAACCAAGCTCAAACCTCTCTATTGGGTGAAGCGTGGAAAACACGGTCAGACTATTCTATCTCTTCTGGTCTCAACAACATCAGAATGTTCGCTTTGTGAGCTTTAGAGCTACTCAAATCAACAGCAAATCTTCACTGATTTTTGAGAAATGAAGCAAGACAATGTCAAGAATGTGGCAATGACTGTGGTTGTCACCAGGACACAAATGCCCATCCATCGTGGTAAGCCTGAAAGTTGAGCTCACACTGCAGCTCCTCCTTGAAGCCCCCTCAACCAGGTTGGACCAGCAGAACAGGAAGGAATGTGGCTCTCCCACTGGCGACATAGTCTCTAGCCTCCTCGTGACATTTGAAAGGGCTCTTCGCATCTCATCTCTGTTGCTAGTTACTAAATTCATCCACAGCTGTTCATTAAACACCTACTAGGCTTCATAGAGCTCTCACTATGACTTAGAAATTGTCTGGTGCTGGGACCGGAAGGCTTCAAAAGACACAAAAGTACTTGTTGGTTTCTAGTCTTGAGAGCAAAGGTGTTGGATGTGTTCACGTCCCTGTGGATCCTTATTACTGCAAGTTCTCAAAGGGAAGCCAGATTTGGTTTTATTTTGTTTTGAAGACAGGGTTTCTCTGTGTAGCCCTGGCTGTCCTAGAACTCACTCTGTAGACCAGGCTGGCCTTGAAAAAACAGAGATCCACCTGTCTCTGCCTCCCAAATGCTGGGATTAAAGGCGTGTGCCACTATCTCCCAGCCTGGGAAGCCAGCTTTTAAGGATTTACACCATCTCTTGAGCATGAAAGCCTAGCTTGTCATAAAGGCTCAACAACAACGGGTGAATGAATGAATGAATAAATGAATGAATAGTAAACAAATGAGCTAATCAACCAATCCACAGGGTACTTCAGCGGTAAGCACTTTATCAGGGCAGTCACATAAATGTGTTTTATGACAACGTATTTCCAATTTTATCATTAAAGATTTTTTTTATTCTGAATAGTCTGCCATTTTAACTCATTCTCAATTTAAGATGAAGCTCTGTAGACAGGTAATGCTCTAACTATGTGACAGCTATTCTAATAATTATTGATTATAATTTGGAGAGCACTCACTGCCCCATTTCAGAGACAGTCAACTAAAATACTCCTGGTTTATTTCAATCACACGCCAACAAAACACTGCCACAGACTGAAGTCGTAGATGCTGGTTCAGTCAGCAGCAGTTTCATGCTTAGCAGGAGGATTACTAATGCAACCAATGAGCCATGCGCAGAAGTATATGTCTTACCTGCAGAACAAGCTCCAAAAACAAGGCAGACTGCACATTCGCTTAATAAATCAGATGTCATAACTGCTTAGCATTTCTGGTCAGACAAACATTTTCCATGATTAACACATTAACAGCAACTAATATCCAAGCTTAAATAATAACCACAGCTATGTTCCCTAATTTGAGGTTTTCCTCCACTGACTGTGACCCGGAAAATACTTCATTTATATTTTTCAAAGTAAATACTGTTCATTAAGAGTAATAAGAAACTAAAGAATCCTTAGAGACTATAAAGACCCTGTCTCAAAAAATGGATTAATTATTAATTAACTAAGTGAAGCTTACAGCTATTGTTTGCCCTGTAAGCCTGTCATATAAATTTATGGTCACACATCTGCCTATGATGGCATGCCCTGTACCTGTGATGCTGTGTGTGGGGTTTAGGCCTGTAGTCATCTGACATTCCCTGTTACTTCCTCACCAGTTACACAGGAATATCCCAAGGGAACAACTGCAGAAGAGCTGCACAGTTCCTCCGGCCCTCAGAAAAAGAAGCCTGTGATCTCATCTCTCTCCAGCCAAGTGCTGGGCACGTGAGTCAGGGACCTCTGGGTTAATACAGCACCCAGGGCTGGAGAGATGACTCAGTGGTTAGAGCACTGGCTGCTCTTCCAGAGGATCCAGGTTCAGTTCCCAGCACCCACCTGGTGGCTCACAACCATCTGAAGCTCCAGTTCCTGATGATCCTGTGCCCTCCTTTGGTCTCTACTGGCATTGGGCAAGCACATGGTACATGGACACACATACAGCACTCACACATACATATAAATAAATAAATGTAAATTTGTTTTCATCTTTAAAGGCGTATTGAGAAAAGCCAGGATATCTGCACATTTGTAGCAAAGAACAAAGTTTACTGCTTACAGTCCTGCTATGGGAACAATTTTTAAAATTATAATGGGAATGACAGTTAAATAAAAATTTTAAAAGAAACCTACACATCTTTAAATGCCAAAAAAAAGAGCACTCCACAGGTTAAAATTTAAAAAATCCTGTAGGACATAAAGGCTGTTGCTTCCTTCCCAGCACTTGTGAGGCAGAGCTACGAGAATCACTGTTGATTGGAGGCCAGCCTGAGACCACATAGGGAGACCCTAGGTCTACAGCATTAAAAACAAAACAACAGTAAAGAAAAATTAAACCAAGAAGCAGAAATGCAAGGGGCCATGGCTGGAACAACACAATCTGCATTTTCATGTCCACTCATGGAGGAATCAGAAGTGGAACCATGTGATGCATCTCATGTCCCACACTGAACACATAACAGCTGAAGAGAAGTGTTAGTTGAACTGGCCAAAAAGCAAGAGATAAAATAAGGACCCCAGTGTTTCTGTCACTCTAAGAGACCAGTAGGATTGATTGAGGTCAGAGTGTCAACCGCTGGTCACCTGGAAGCTTTCTAAGACCTTAATGTGCAGCTGTAACTAGGCCCTTAACTGGTCATATAGTCTAGGTTCTTGGTAGTAAAGCAATGGCTGAAATGCACACATACAAGTGCACATGTGTCTGAATGCAATAATACATACACACACACACACACACACACACACACACAAACTCGTTTTTTCACTTCCTAATCATAAACCCTGTGACTGGACAGGGAAGGAAGCACAAGCTGCAGCTGCTTCTACCACCCTGCCACCCTGCCACCCTACCACACCGCTACCCCGCTATCCCAGCACCCTGCTACCCTGCCACCCTGCAACCCCGCCATTGCCCCACCACCCCACTCTACACTCTATACCCCACCCCCACCTTCAGAGCACCTGACTATGGATGCAGTCAGAAACAAGGATATCTACTAGGAGCTGTGGCATCGACATGGGGAGAATAGGGCTTATAATAGGAAAAAATGAAAAACCAGACAACCAATTAACTGCAATGGAAACTACACAGTGTATTTTCAATTCCTCCTTGCAGCAGCAGCAGCAGCAGCAGCAGGAGGAGGAAGAGGAAGAAGAAGAGGAAGAGGAGGAAGAAGAAGAAGAAGGAGGAGGAGGAGGAGGAAGGGAGGAAGGAGGAAGAAGAAGAAGGAGGAGGAGGAGGAGAAGAAGAAGAAGAAGAAGAAGAAGAA
>LOEQ01005091.1:83204-95253 GCA_001685075.1 Bramus lutescens
CCTGTGCCTGGAGGTGATTTGAAGGGCAGGGCGGAGAGACCGGAACTGCAGGCCTGCGCTGCACCTGTAAAGCGGTCCTCGGTTGCTAGGCTGGCTCCGCGGTCCCGTTCGGACTCCCGAGTGCCACGCCCCGGCAGGGAAGGCCCCTGGAGGGCAAGGCCGGGCACCAGGGTACCCCTGCCCCTGGGGTTCCCCGGGAGCCAAGGGACCTGGAATCAGTCGTGACCTAGGGTGACTTGCCATCCTTGTAGTAAGTTAGTGACCGGAGGAGTTCATGCCTCAGCGGTCGGCCAGGATTATGTCATTCCGAGGAGCCCAAAATGATAATAGTTCCCTTTTATGTACTACTTTATGGATGGTGCGGTTTAATCTGCATTCCTTATCCTGTATAGTCCTCATACTGTCACGGAGGCGCAGGGAGAGAATCATGGAGGTTCCAGTAGACTCGGAACCATCATTTGTACCTTTCACCTTCGTATTCTTTGCCCAGCACAGTTTCAGAGTCAGGAACACAGCTTGTGGGTCACATCACTTCATGATCCAATAAACCGGTTCTTCATTCATTCATAAAACGTATTATTAATTCGTGGAGTCAGAGATGCAAAACTGGCTCCGACTGGTGGGGCGATTGGAAATGTAAAGGTGCTTTTTCTAAAGTTGGGGAGGTGGCCCTGGTCCTGTTGTCACGTGACACCCTTTCCTTGTGTGTGCATTGGAGATAGTGATGAGGCTATTCTCTTTCCTCTAGTAATTCTCTCTTCTGCCAGAGGAGCAGGTGGGATGTGCAGCTTGTCAACAGCCCAGCTTCAATGAAGCATTAGACTTCTGATTTTATTTGTTTTTTGAAGCTAGATCTTACTGTGTAGTCCTGGCTGGCTGGGCAGTCCTGCCTCTGCCTCCCTAGTATTGCCATGACTAGCTTAGACATCTGATTTTTTTTTTCTGTTCTTTGTCTAGGACCAGCTTTCTCCTCGGACTCTACCATTCCCACCCATCTGGTCCCACTCCACTCCACCCGCTTCTCCATCTCTTCCTCCTCTCTGGTCACTCATACCCCCACATCCTCCCACCCACCCTCTTCCTCAGGCTCTCCCACCACCTCTCTCTCAGGTTCAGGCTCTCAACTCGTTGTGGGTGGTTCTTCCTCTGGGGAAGAAGGAGGAGGGACCAGGACCTGAGCTGCATAATGGTTGTCTGGATGGACTTAGGAACCTTTTTTTTGAGGGACCCCCTTGCCCCTATCCTGGGGCTTTGATACCTTTCCAAGCCCCAGGAGCTTCCCGTCCTTCGCCTGGCACCCCGTCAAGAGATCAGAGTATGGAGGAGCACCTGGCTGTCATGCATGAGAAACTGAGACACGAGGTAAGCAGTCCATTGGCGCTGGGAAAGAATATGTAGGCAAGTTAGCCAACTGAAATCATGGCAGGCGTGGAACTGTGCCGTGAAGTAGCTTCCTGGGGAAATGGGTGTCCCTCGGTCGGAATGAAGGACAGCTAAACTGGAGATGACCTTTCAGTCATAGGTGGGAGTGGAAGTTAGACCCTAAAAATAGATAACTGAGAAATCAGCCAAATCAGGGTGACAGGCCCGTCACTCGGGAGGCTCAGGGAGAAGATTCCAAGTTGAAGGCCAGACTGGGCTATGCACACTTTGCTTTCCCGCTGAGCTGACTCCATCTTCTTCCGCCTAGCTCCCTACTCTCTTTCTTCGCTCCCATGACTACACTCTCTATTCAATGGATGTGGAGTTCACCAATGAGATCCTGAACATCCGTACCAAGTGAGAGTCGGGGCAAGGGAGGGAGAAGAGGACCCAGTGCTTGACACTCGAGCCCTGTCTCAGAGAAGGTTCTAGGCTGCTTCTCGAGACTCTTCCCCACTCCTTGGACAGAAGCCAGTTTGGCTTTCTAGTTCTGCAGTTCTTGATGCTCCTGTCCCTTCGGTTCTCACAGGGGCCGGACGTGGTATGTTATGTCCCTGACCTTCTGCCGCTTCCTGGCTTGGAACTATTTTGCACAATTTCATTTGGAGATTCTACAGCTGACCCGTCACCCTGAGAATTGGACCCTGCAAGCCCGCTGGAGGCTAGTAGGTCTGCCCATACACATGCTCTTCCTGCGTTTCTACAGGCCTGATAAAGAGGGGCTCTACCGGTAAGAGAGGCCCGAGCTGCAGTGACTTCCCTAATAGTCCTCGTTTGGGAGTTTGGTCATCTTGTGATGCACAATTAATAAAAACTCAGAGAAATTGGGATTCAACCTGAAGATCTGAAAAGCAGAACAGCCAGCCACTGGCTCCTATCTTGACCTCAGTCCAAAGTGGCCATCCTGCCTCCAGGAATCTTAGAATAAGAATGTCTGAGAACTGTCTCTTCTCGTTTTATAATTCTCTCTAGGGCTAGGATTAAAGGTGTGTGTCACCACTGTAAGGCTGACCAGTGGGGCTGTTTTACTCACTGATCTTCAGGCAAGCTTTATTTATGAAATGCCACTACAATCTTGTTTCCCAACAGTGCTTGAGTTATTCTTATTTGACTGTAGAGTTCCTGAGGAACTGGAGGGGCTGGAGAGAGGGCTCAGTGGTTAAGAGCACTGGCTGCTCTTCCAGAGGTCCTGAGTTCAATTCCCAGAAACTACATGATAGCTTAGAACCATCTGAAATAAGATCTGGTGCCCTCTTCTGGCATGCAGGCATACATACAGACAGAACATTGTGTACTTCATAAATAAATCTTAAATTTTCCTGGGAGTAGAGATTTTGTCTATTTTTTAAAAAATTTTTTAAATTATTTTTTGGAGAGGCTGGAGAGATGGCTCAGACCAATTCTCGTGACCGACGAGAAGGTCTCCTCCTGAGTTCAATTCCCAGAAACTACATGATAGCTTAGAACCATCTGAAATAAGATCTGGTGCCCTCTTCTGGCATGCAGGCATACATACAGACAGAACATTGTGTACTTCATAAATAAATCTTAAATTTTCCTGGGAGTAGAGATTTTGTCTATTTTTTAAAAAATTTTTTAAATTATTTTTTGGAGAGGCTGGAGAGATGGCTCAGAGGTTAAGAGCACTGGCTGCTCTTCCAGAGGTCCTGGGTTCAATTCCCACAACTGCATGGTGGCTCACAACCATCTGTACTGAGATCTGGTGCCTTCTTCTGGCCTGTAAGCAGACATGCAGGCAGAACACTGTATACATAAGTAAATAAACCTTTAAAAATCATTAAAAACTTTTTTGTTTGTGTTTATGTGCATGTGTAGTACACATCACATATAAGTTAAGGTTCGGGTGTGCATGTGGCAGCAGTACACATCATAGCATGTAAGTGATGGTTCAGAAGACAGCTTGTGAGAATCAGTTCTGTCTACCGTGTAGATCCTGGGAATTGAACTCAGTATACAGGCTTGCCTGCAAGTACCTGTACTCAAAACCATATCGATTGTCCAGTCTACTTTTAATAAAATTAATAGATTTTTGTGTTTATTAAGAAACCCCAGTCAGAGGTGGGCAGTGGTAGCGCACGCCTTTAATCCCAGCACCTGGGAGGCAGAGGCAGGTGGATCTCTGTGGGTTTGATGCCAGCCTGGCTACAAAGTAAGTTCAGGACAGCTAGGACTGTACACAGAGAAACCCTGTCTCAAAATAAACAACAAAGAAAAAAAAGAAAAAAAAAGGAAGACAGACTAATCCCTGCTGGGTGGTGTTAATAAACACCTTTAATCCAGCACTAAGGAGGTAGAGACAAGCAGATCTCTGAGTTTGAGGACAGCCTGTCTTGGAAGGAAAAGAAGAAATCCCTGAATTTCAGTTTCTTCTTATGCTACTTGGACCTGACACGTAATATGTTCTTAATGAACAAAATATTCCCGCTTCCTGGAGGATCAGGAGCTAAAGGCCAGCATTGACTATATGAAACCATCTCAAAAACCAAGTGAATAAAAATACTACATCCTAAATTTAGTTTCACGACCCTGGGTGAACAACATGGTTAAGTTTCTGGCTGGTACATCCCCCAAACTTATTAGGCTCAGCCTCCACCATTGTACATCAGTGTTTAAATGGTTTCTGGGCCAGTAAGATGATTTGGTGGGTAAGTAAAGACGCTTGCTTCTAAGTCTGACAAGCAGCTCAGTTCAATACCTGATCCCCACATGCTGGGAGGAGAGGACCAGCTCCCCAGATCGTCCTCTGCTGTAGTACATGCACCTGCCCGCCCACCCACACAGTACAACTGGTGGGTCACCAACTTCACTACACAGAGCAGTGATCTAGGTCTTCTGTAGAAGGGGCGTTATGATTTAATTGCTCTGAATCCAACCTGAGCATTAGGAGGGTTTTGTTTTGTTTTTTTCAAGACAGGGTTTGGATCCTGCTCTATAGACCAGATTGGTCTTGAACTCACAGAGATCCCCCTGCCTCTGCCTCCCGAGTGCTGGGATTTGAGGCATGCACCACCCGCACCCGGCAGTATTAGGAGTTTTAAATTATTAAGTGGCTGGGCATAGTGGAGCAACTGATGGTCCCAGTATTCAAGCTGAGAGTAGGAAGTCAGCCTGGGATTCAAGATCCTGCTCAAATAAAGCAGTTCAGGTGATCGAACACATGCAACCCTTAGGAACTCGTTTTAACAAATACTTGAATTAAGTCTCAGGATGACTTCACCCCCCTCAAAAAGCTTCTCCCTTCTCCAGGACCTTTGATGCCTATTCCACCTTCTACCTGAATTCTAGTGGCCTCATTTGCCATCATCACCTAGACAAGGTGAGTGTTGGGACTGGGTGGGGCGGGGTGAAGGGTAGAACAGTCTGTGTTCCTCCCCAGCCTCATTAACCTGTCTCTGCAGCTGACACCCTCACACTCTCCTTCAACGCCTGTGAAGAAGCTGCTGGTGGGCGCTCTGGTGGCCCTGGGGCTCTCAGAACCAGAGCCCAACTTAAACCTGTGTTCCAAGGCCTGATCCCAACTTGGGTGGAGGCATCATGAAGAGTTTGCTGCGCACAAGAGGAGGTGAAGGTGGACAAGAATGTCCAGAGCCAGCCACCTCCCCTCCATTCTCCTGCCTTCTTCCCATCTCATGCTGTGTAAAGCTGCTGTGTAATTTAATTTGTAAATAATAAAGTTTAAGGAAACAACAAGGTACAGTTTCATGTCACTTTCTCTGGGTCCCAAAGTTCCCACACACTTCATTCCAAAAATAATTTTATTTAGCAGATATTAAATAAAGTGGAAGAAATAGGAAGCTGTGTGGTCCAGTCCATTCGTCATCTTCTAGCCCAGTTCTTCTCGTGTCTTGCCTACTTTTTTGGGCATTTTCTTAGTATGGGGATCTTCTAGTTCCTTGGCCTTATAGTAGTGAGGAGCCACTTCCAAAAGCCAGCTGCTTTCAATCTCTAGTACCTAATAAGGGGACAGAGCAATAGGATTCCTTTATTTCCAACCAGAATCTTAATTGTGTGGTTAAAAAGGCTTTTCTTTCCCCTTTGACTGAGGCTGTTTCATGCTAATGGCAGACACACCCTGACATGCTCCAGACAGCAGGTGAGTCCCGAGAAGCCTGTCTGTGGCTTCGTTTGCTTCTCCAGCCCCAGTACTAAGTGCACATTTTATTGATTCGGGAGAGAAACCAAAGATCTCATGCTTGCTACAGAAGACTGTCACTGAGGTATCCTCAGCTCTCCCTCTAAATTTCTTCCACATTTAAAACTTTTTTATGTGTATGGGTGTTTTGCCTGCACATATTTATATATTACCTGCATACTTGGTTCCCAAGAAGGCCAGAAGAGGGTGTCAGATCCTCTGGAACTGGAGTTAGAGGCAGTTGTGAGCCACCATGTGGGTGCAGGGGATTGAACCTAGGTCCTCTAGAAGAGCAGTCAGTGCTCTTAACTGTGAAACCATCTCTCTAGTTCTATTACTTTTGATGTGTGTGTGTAGGTGTCTGAGTGTGCATGAGTGCAGAGCCGGCAGAGACCAGGCAAGGCTGACGGAGGATCCCCTGGAACTGGAGTACAGGCAGTTGTGAGCTGCTTACTTTATGGATGCTGGGGACTGAACGTGGGTCCTCTGCAACAGCAGTGCATGCTCTAAACGACTGAGCCGTCGCTCCAGACCACATTCTACGCTACCTAGGCAGACCTTGGATATGTGTCCTGCTGCCCATCCTGACAGCAGGGACTACATACCTGTGCCTTTAGGCACAGCTTCAACTATTTATTGAATGAATTACAATTCTCAGATCTTGGAAGGCATTAACAATTGCAAGAAAAGATTTTTTATATTTATTTGTAATGGTGCCAAGGACTACCACTAACTACACCCCAAGCATACATTAAATTTGATTACATTTAAACTAATAAACCTTGTTTCAGTGCCAGTCCCAGAAATATGAATTGAGCTTACGATGCCAGCATACTGTCTCCCCGGTCTCTCCCCATCTGAGCAAGTGAGTCCCTTACCTGTCTCATGAACTCCTTTGTTGTCAGGACAAGCTCGTGGTAGAGCAACCAGCGTGGCTGCTGTTCAAAGAGAGAGGAGTTGGGATGGATAAACACTGTCTGCTGCTGCTTCACCGTGCGGTAGCCACTCCGAGTCAGCCTTGCCGTGTGGTAAAAATAACCCGAAGTAATGGCCTAAGGAGCAGGCAAGAAAATACAGTTAGGCACCATTTGGGGGCCTTCTACTTACCACCTCTGAGCTCAGGTTTCTGGAGAACTAGAAAGGTGAGGAACCCACTGACATGCTGTCTAGGCTCCAGTAAATACCAGGAAAGAGCTGAGGCAGGGGAACTGCTGTGTGCCCTCAGAAGTGGGTTTAAGAAGCACTCATCTAAGCCGGGCAGTTGTGGCACATGTCTTTAATCCCAGCACTTGAGAGGCGAGACAAATGGATCTCTGTGCGTTCAAGGCCAGCCTGGTCTACAGAGTGAATTCCAGGACAGCCATGGCTACACAGAGAATCCATCTTGAAAAAGACAAAACATTAACAAGAACCCTGACCTTGCGCACACGAACGTAATCTCCTTGGCAGGAAGTCAAGCCGACTTCCACACGCTCCAAGAGCCCCTCCAGCTGCTCTCGCACGTCCCGGGCTCGGCGCATGGATCTGAACTGTATGAAGTTCTCATAGCACCACTGGGAAGAGTAGCCACTTTCCGCCCACTGCGAAGATGAAGGCCTTAAGCTTTACACATCAGGACAGAAGGATCCCATCCTTGGGGGCTGGAGAGATGGCTCAGTGGTTAAGAGCACTGGCTGCTCTTCCAGAGGTCCTGGGTTCAATTCCCAGCAACTGCATGGTGGCTCAAAACAATCTGTAATGAGATCTGGGGCCCTCTACATGTAGGCAGAATACTGTATACATAATAATAAATAAATATTTCAAAAAAGAAGTATCCCACACTTCCCAAATTCCCACTTTCCCAGTTACCTGTGTATACACATTTAGTAGAACCAGGTGGTCCCCGCCAGGGAGGAAGAAGTTGACGCGGGCATTGTCTGCATGGACGACCTTGTCCTTGGGACGGTAGAAGATGGAATTGTTGACAGACAGCATAGCAGCCACTGTCAGGATCTCTTCTGAGCAGCTGTACCTGGGGAGGGCAGCAAGAGATGAGGTCACAGCAAGACAGCAAAGGACATACAAGAACGGACAGAGGTCTCTGATCTCTGTCTTACTTGTTTGTTTGTTTTTTGAGACAGGGTTTCTCTGTGTAACTGCCCTGGCTGTCCTGGAACTGTCTGGCCTTGAACTCACAGAGATCCGCCTGCCTCTGACTCCCAAGTGGTGGGATTAAAGATCTGTGCCACCACCACCCAGCTTAAGACTTCTTAAATAACATTTATTAAAAAAAAAATGATGAAAAGAACAGAGAGATGGCACTTGAAACCGAGGCAGTGTGGCCAGTTTGTGCCAGGAGCTGGGTGGGTGAGACTTACTTCTCGGAGGCCAAGATCATTTTAGACAGCATAGGATCCACAGGCAGCTCTGCCATCTTTCGACCAGACTAAAACAAAGAAAGGAAAAGGTGAGGCCAGTTTTCCTCAGGTTCCTTCCACCACTACAAGAGTCCTTGGCAACACCCAAAGGTTCCCAGAGCCTTCAGACTCTCCTTCACCCTGTCCCAGCCTCCGCCTCCTCACCGTGGTGAGTTCTCCAAGGTGGTTGAGGGCTCCAAGTGCATACAGCTGTTCCAGAGCCAACAGCAGGGTCTCATAGGGTGGAGGGTCCAGGAAGTCAAAGTGCATCAGGTCATGGATCCCTGGAGAGAACAGAGTGTGGAAGGGAGTCCTCCCTGACCTAGAGAGTCCGTGTGCCCCCCGCCCGCCAGCTCTAGCNCCCAGCAGAATGGAGGACCCAGGCAGCCCGGGCACCTAGGCTCTTCAGCAGTAGTACAACGTTGCCCAGGCTTGTCCTCTGGATCTCAGGAACTGTGGTCTCCTCCAGCTCATGCTGATAGGCCCAGGCCGTGTACAGGCGGAAACACTTCCCTGCAGCCACCCGACCTGCACGGCCAGCCCGCTGATTGGCTGAGGCCTAGAAAGAAAGCAGAGGCAAACACATGGCCAGGGCGGTGTTGACTCAAAGTCTGGAGTATTTAGACCACTGAACTCTGTCCTCAAACGCTCTGGGGGACAATCTGCCTCCCTGGACCTCACAGAGATGCGGGCTGACCTTGCTGCAGGGTGTGACGGTGAGAGACTCCATGCCTGTCCGGGGGTTGTAGCTCTTCTGCTTGCAGAATCCTGGGTCCAGCACATAAATGATGCCTTCGATGGTGAGCGAGGTTTCTGCAATGTTTGTTGCCACAACCACCTAAGTGAGAGGACAGAGTCACCCAGTGACCAGCTCACTAGACACCTGAGAAAGTTCAATGCAATGAGGGACAGGGCAAAGGGAGACAGTGTCCAAAGGCCAGGCGATGAGGTGAGGCAGGTCGGGGGTGGCAGTCAGCAGGGGCATACCAAACAAGTGAAACCGAATTTAGGGGTTTTCTTCAGAGATGGAGGATAGGATGTCAAGGACCCTGCGTCACCTCTGCACCACCATCTGCTCCCACCCAGTGACTCCTGCAGGCGCACCCTCCTATTAGATGCTCTACACTAGCCTGTCCCTCAGCAGAGCAGTCCTCCCGGACAGCAGCCTGGGCTACCTCCTCTTTCTTCCACTCTACCCTGGCCTTTAGAGAGCAGCCTCCCTCCACCACTGGAAATAGCCTTTCTGTTCTTCCTCCCCTTCAGCCCTGAGTCTGTTTCCACCTTCCTGTGCTGCCCTGAATCTCTTCACTGACCTCAGTACAAAGTGACACACACTTACATGCCCGCGTCTCCTCCCACCAGACTGTAAGTCTTAGTTTGCCCATCAGCGTATCCTCACCTCAGTCAGCCTCCCCACGCAGCCATACTGGGCCTCAGCGCTGGGGCCTCACACGTGCTAGGCACGTGTTTACCACTGAGCCACATCTCCAAGTCCTCAATAAATATTTGCTCAATGAGAACCATAACTCTACTTAAAATCCTTTGGTTTTTAAAATCTGAGTGAAGCCAGACAATGGTGGCATAGCCTTTAATCCCAGCACTTGAGAGATAGAGGCAGGCGGATCTGGGAGTTTGAGGACAGCCTAGGTTACAGAGCTAGTTCCAGGACAGACAGGGCTGTTACACAGAGAAACCCTGTCTTGAAACCCCCCCTCAAAAAAAAAAGAAAAAGACAAAAAGAAAAACTAAAATAAATAAGTATACAAAAATACAATAAAATGAGTGCTTCAAAAACCTCTGTCTTAGCCTTGGCCATTCAGCTTTAGCTGTGGCAGCACTCAAAACCCTCAAACCCACTCCTGACTTCACGCTCGTCTGCTTTCCTCCGGGTCCTCCCAGTCATTTTATCAGGGGTCACTCAGACCCTATGTCCTGGCAAACAGGTTTCCTCAGCCCACTGAACTTGAAGCTTCGCTATCTCTCAGCTACCGCTAACTTCACCTCTCTCCGGGCGGAAGGTGAGGGCCTGGCTGCACCTCAGCTGTACCGGACAGCCTGATAAACAAGGGCAGCATACGCCTTGTTCGATATTCACTGCCTGGGCAGCAGAGTGAGGAGCAAAGGCTTCTCCCACTGACCTTTCGGGCCCCGGGGGGTGTGGGCTGGAAGATGCGAGCCTGCATGTCGGAAGGCAGGTTCGCATAAATGGGCAGCACCAGGAGCTCCCGGATTTTGGAACCCAGTCTGCGGCAGCGGTCCTGAAGCATCTCACAGGCGGCCTCAATCTCCTCCTGGATGGAGAGCAGGAGGGCAGGAGTGCTGGTCACAGGACCCACACACCAGCCCCGTCCTTCCCTGAAACACTCCACCCGCCACGGCACACACCTGCCCTGTCAGGAACACGAGTATATCCCCAGGGGGCTGCGTCACGTGGATCTGCAGCACAGACACAACGCAGGCTTCGAGGTAGTCAGCCTCTGGGGCCTGAGAAGGAAGGTGCGGGTCACAGAGGGCCACCAGCTCAGACTCTTCTCCCTCCTCAGCATGATTTTTACCCCCACCCTGGTGTCGCATTAGACCCTTCCCTTGGTCAGAGTCCTAAACCGGCCCCAGCTCCTCCGCCTCACAGTGACGCCATCCTCCCAAGGGGTACCTTGGTATAGAAGATGTCAACTGGAAACCTGCGTCCAGGGATTCGGAAGACGGGGGCGTCATCAAAGAAGGTGGAAAAACGGGCCGTGTCCAATGTGGCTGAAGCTACCAGGACCTTGAGCTCAGGGCGGAATCGAGCAACATCCTTAATTAACCCGAAGAGAATGTCCGTGTGCAGAGTCCGTTCGTGGGCTTCGTCTACCATCACCACACTGGGGGAGGAAAGGGGAGAGGGGTGAGGGAGAAGGGAGCTGGATGGAAGAGAGGGGCGGGGCTAAGGAGTGGGCGGGGCTAAGGAGAGGCGGAGTCAAGTATTCCAGTCAGAGAATTCTGACAGTTGCTGAGAAAGGGCCAGGGTTCTGTGATCTGCGACCCATCCTGGACTTGTCCAAGAAAAGCAGTCAAGAGAGCACAGGTAAAATGATCCAACAGTAAAGATGCTGGCCATCAAGGCTACATGGTGAAAGGAGAGAATGGACCCCTGCAGGCTGCTTCCTGATCCACTACATATGCCATTGCACATGCATGCACACACATACATACACAGACATGCATACACACATGCATGCATACACACATGCACGCATACACATGCATACACACAAAAATAGGGGGTTTTGTTGTTGTTGTTGTTTTTCAAGACAGGGTTTCTCTGTGAAACAGTGCTAGCTGTCCTGGAACTCACCCTGGAGACCAGGCTGGCCTCAAACTCAGAGATCTGCCTGCCTCTGCCTCCCAAGTGCTGGGGGATTAACTGCCCAGCAAGATTTTCTTTTCAAATATAAAAAAGCCAAAAGGCAGGAAACTGTCTAGAAGCAGGAATGGAACAAGTCAGACATCTCTGGGTCAGTCGGGAACAGCTATCCTTACTTCAGAAGTAGAAGTAGGTACACACTGCTTGGCATGGTGGCTCTTTCTCATGAGCTCAGTGTTGAGACTACAAGCCTGAGGCCAGCTCAGCTTACACAGTGAGCTCCAGGCCTGCCTGGGCTATAAAGCGAAACCGTGTTTCAATACACTAAAAAGAACCGTGTGTTAAGTGAACAGACAGCGGCCAACCTGCTCCAGGAAGAAAGTTGAGGGGAACAGGCAGCCCAGCAGTTGGGTCGTGCATCCTCAGAGAGGCAGGTACCAAGCTTGTAAGGTACCTGTAGCTTGCAAGGTCAGGCTCAGAGAGGAACTCCCGGAGCAGCATCCCATCTGTCATGTAGCGAAGAACGGTCCGCTCAGATGTGCAGTCCTCAAACCGGATGCTGTAGCCAACCTGGTCAGAGACGGTGAGGGGATAAGAATGACCTGTGCCCAGACCTGAGGTGTGGGACCACAAAAGCGACGTGAGAGACGTTTCCCTCTCCTGGATCCCCGAAGAACTCACCTCATTCCCAAGCTTCACACCCATCTCGCGGGCCACTCGGGCAGCCACACT
>LOEQ01005091.1:119115-134836 GCA_001685075.1 Bramus lutescens
GCAAAAAAAAAAAAAAAACCCTTTAAGAAGGGGGGGGTTTACTCTGTAGCCCAAGCTGAACAGGAATTTGTGAACTTCCTGCTTCAAACCTCCTAAGTAGTGGGACTACAGGAACTGCATGCGTGACTAAATTTGCCCTCAACTTTAAAGGAACTTTTCAACTGTTCACTGCGGAGGCTAAACCAAATACCAGCAGTGCCCAAGAGTCCTATGCTCTCCACATCCTGGAAAGTGGCCAACTCTTAAAAACAAATATAATTTACTCTAAATTGATACTAATAAATGAATGCAAATTCAGACTGTCTTGTGTTGCCACACCAGAAATTAGCCATCAGGCAGGCTGCGTGAGCGCCGACCTACACAGAGATGACCACAGCTAACAGCAAGCATTGCAAAAGCACATGAACACCCTTTTCTAACCAGGCCAGTCACAGACCAGAAAACATGCCATGAGCCACCCGCATCTTCTCAATCAGGCACTCCTGGAAGCTGCTTTACTTAGTAAAGTAAGAATCCTGGGAAGAGCCAGGTGGTGGTGGCACAGGCCTTTAATCCCAGCACTCAGGAGGCAGGCGGATCTCTGTGAGTTCGAGGCTAGCCTGGTCTACAAGAAGTAGTTCCAGGACAGGCTCCAAAAGCTACAGTGAAACCCTGTCTAAAACAAACAAAAAAGAATCCTGGGAAGAAAAGGGAAATGACAGCTTTCAAAGATGGGGCCCACCAGGGTGCTGGGCCTGGCACACCAGTTTCACCAGAGCAGCTGCAGGCTGCTGACTGAAGCGGGGCCCTCACCACTTGTGACGGCAAGTGCTCTGCCTCACAACCACCCCCCAGCTTGGGTTTGAACAATTTAAAAATGGACATCTTAGGGAAAAAGTCCTTTTTTTATTTTTTTCTTTTTCAAAAGCTCTGTGGCCTTACCCACATTCCCAATATCTTAGGTCTTTGTGAAGCCCTGAGGGTTTTTTGTTTGTTTGGTTGGTTTTTGAGAAAGGATCTCATTATGTAGCCTTGGCTGGCCTGGAACTCACAAAAATCTGCCTACCTCGGCCTCCCAAATGCTCAGATTAAAGGTGTGGACTACCTTGCTGGGTCTTAATTGTGTATTTATGTTTCTTTTCCAAGTGTTTTCTAGGAATGTTTGCTGGTAGATTTGTATTTTTTTAGGAAGATAACATTTCTAAATTGGAGAGGACAAAGGCCTCTGGTGTGGCTTCCTGCTTCAGCACCCCAGTCAGGAGGAACTCGGGAGAGAGGAGGGGCAGCCCCAGGCGAGTGGGGACAGCGCAGCAAGGAAGGTCTTCAGCGCAGGTCACGACAACTCGCTGAGGCTGTGAGGAGCAGAAGAGACAGAGTTAGGAAGGAAGGAACCTAGGAACAGATCAGGATGCCCTAAGCAGCCTCAGAACCGAGACTATATATATCTAGTCATACACACAGACATGCGCGCACAAACATACAAAGCATACGTGTACACTGTCCGGCCTGTCAAGTATGCATGCCCCAAAGGTTAACTCAAAACAGCATCAGCCTGCCTTCCACTTTCTTTTTGAAAAGCGGTTTCATACTAAGCTGGCCTGAAATTTACTATGTAGCTAAAGATGATCTTGAAC
Source organism: Bramus lutescens (assembly GCA_001685075.1). Classification (NCBI taxonomy): domain Eukaryota; kingdom Metazoa; phylum Chordata; class Mammalia; order Rodentia; family Cricetidae; genus Bramus; species Bramus lutescens. Next base: position 120,729 of record LOEQ01005091.1, read on the forward strand.
TTCTGGTCTTCTTGCCTCTACCTCCAGATGCTGGGATTACAGGCCCAGTTTATGTGTGCTAGGCGTCAAACCCAGAGTTGCTATGTATGCTACCTAGGCAAGCAGGCTGCCACGTGAGCTCCCCTTCCCAGCCCCCATTGCTGTTTTTATAATTATAATTTGCAGAAACCAAGCCTGGCGGTGGTGGCGCACGCCTTTAATCCCAGCACTAGGGAGGCAGAGGCAGGAGGATCTCTGTGAGTTTGAGGCCAGCCTGGTCTACAGAATTAGTCCAGGACAGGCTCCAAAGCTACAGAGAAACCCTGTCTTGGAAAAAAACAAAACCAAACCAATAAAACCCTCCAGCAGTGTCAGAAGGTGGAGAACTGCTGGGTTAAGTCTAAGGGGCTGCCGCTAGGTTGAGGCCACCCTGATTACAGAATTAAAAAAAAAAAAAGATACATGATCGATCACAACTGTTGAATATGGATGGGCACAAAGTATATGGATTTATTTATTTTTTAATTAAAAAAATGGGGGCTGGAGAGATGGTTCGCAATAACAGGTTTGGTTTCCAGTACTCACATGATGGCTATTCTCTGTGCATAATATAGATCTTAAAAAAAACAATTTGGGTGGGGGAACAGTCACACGCAGTCCAGGCTGCTATTTTATTAGTATATACCTAAACTTCTGTTCCTCCGGCCCTCAAATCCCAAGTGCTAGACTGCCAACGTGTGGCACCACATCTGGCTACTTGAAAACTCAGTCCACTGGTGCCAGCAGCTCTCTTCCCTCACTCTTGTGAGCCTTTGTCTCCACCCTGTCCTCATCCCCACCACCTCCTAGCTGTCCCCTCAGGCTCTGGACATGCCCGCCCTTCATACCTTGTAGGAATGGGGCATGCTGGGCAGGACAGTGCCTCCACAGCAACCAATGATCTCTGCCATCTGAGCTGGAGGTGGCTGCACGCGAGGGGTCACATGGATCTCATAGCCCTAAGAAAGTGGAGAGGTGGAGACAGGTGTCTGCACTGAGAGGCGAAGGCCACTGGGCAGGACTGAGGCGAGTTGCAGAAGGCAGCCCCTCACCTCCAGCAGTTTCCGTTCCCGAGCCCGGCTCAGGGCATCCCGAAGGCTGAAGCTAAAATTCTTCTCTTGTTCAGGATCAGTCACCAAGTAGTCATCAGGCGGCAAGAAGTAACCGGCCTTTCTGGACTAAGGGGAAGAACAGGTAGAACAATAGTTCATCTGAAGAGAACTCATTACGTCTTCTTTCTCCTTCCCAGTGCTGAGGACTCACCCAAGACTTCAAGCACGCTGGGCAAGTGCGCTACCACTGAGTCATTCAGGCCCTAAACCTCTTCAAAGCAGCCTCTGCCTCACTAACACTCCACTCTCCACCTCCGCTCCTGTCGCTGCTTCCTGAGGGTAGGTGAGCAGTCCTTTCCTCTACTCACCATCTTCTTACCTGATACAGCCAGTTCAGGGAGAGGATGGGGATACCCTTCCCCAGAGCACACAAGAACTTGACTGTCCTGCAGATGCGATCGGTGACCAAGTGGGAAGCCTCATTTACTGAGCTGGCCAGACTGCCTCCCAGAGCCAGGACTGCACGCTCTCCACGAGAGTCCACGACTCCTGTGAACAGGACCTAGGGGATGGTGTGAAGATGGTCACAGCAACCCACATCAGCAACACTCACCTCTCAGTCCCCAGTCCCTTGTTTCCTACCTTGGGAACTACTGCTTCTTGGTTAGGTTTAGCCCGCCGGCTTCGACTTGGGTTTCCCTGGGTCTCATCTTCTGCACGACCCCTCTTTCTCTTGCCTGGTGCCGGAATTGCTCTCTCCTGAGGCTGAAAATCCTATCAGTGGGCATTTGAGTCCTGTAGCTCTTGCTCCTAGCTAGGGGGCCCTAGCTGACTCTTACCTCTTCCTTCACTGGCGTTTCTGGAGGATCTTCTTCCTTGGGGACAATGGTCATCTGGGGAACTTGTCTTCGGGGGCGTTTCTGAAGTGATGAGCCTGCGGTAGTGGGAGGCTCCTTGCGGACTCGAGAAGCCTCAGGCTGGGGTTTGGGAGTGAGCCCTGATCTCCCGGCTGCTTCCTTTTGTATCAGAGGAATGTGAGGAGGGGTCTCTGGAACCTGGGCTATGGCAGCCTCAGGAGCGACTGTCATCAACTCAGCTGATTCTAATGTCCCTGAGCTTTGGTTGGTTGAAGACTGGGACTCAGGTTTAGAGGGTGCAGAGTAAGGCTCATGGTCAGTGGGAACTATGTGGGAGCTCTGTTTCCCAGCAGCCTTGCGTCTCCTTCGGCGACTGCCTTGAGGAATGGGCTCTGGGGGACCAGGTTCCAGTTCAGGGGTAGCGGACACTGGGGAAGCACTTAGTGGTGAAGACTTTAGTGTTATGCTCTGATCTGTCACCTCAGGGGTAACAAGATGGTCTGTGGAGCTGGGAGGCTCAAAATCAGGGACTACTGGTTCAACTGATTTAGAATCCTCAATGGAGGGCTTACGTCTCCTTCCCTGAGTGCCCAGAGCTGTGGGCTTAGGGGCAGGAGGTTCTCTAGATGTGAAAGGCTGAAGTTCAGGGGCTGTGGAGATGCTTGCTTCAGGAGTTCTGACAGAAGACCTACGTGCCCTGCCCTGAGATGAGGGCTCAGGGGTGACAGGCTGCTCTGTGGAGATGGCAGGCTGGAGTTTGGGACCAGTGGGGACAACTGGTTCTGGGGTCCTGATAGACTTACGTGGCCTGCCCCGGGTGGCCCGAGATGTGGGTTTTGGTAGGACATCTTGTTCTCTGGAGGTGGGAGGGTGGAGCTCAGAGCTAGTGAGGACATTTAGTTCTGGGGTCTTGATGGAAGACCTACTTGGCCTGCCCCGAGTGGCCCGAGGTGTAGGGTTTGGGGTAACAGGCTGTTCTGTGGTGGGAGGCTGGATTTCGGGACCTGTGAGAACTGATTCAGGTGTCTTATCAAAGGAACTATCTGTGCTGCCCTGAGTGACCTGAGATGTGGGTCTGGGGATGGCAGGTTGTTCTGTGGAGGTGGGAGGCTGGAGCTCAGAGTCTATAGGGACAATCACTTCTGGGGTCCTGGCTGAGGATTTATTTGTCCTACCCCGAGTGACCTGAGATGTTGGTCTAGGGGCAGCAGGCAGGTTTGTGGGGCGGGTAGTGTAAGGCTTGAGGGCAGCAGAGGATGAGGGGGTCATCCTGGAGGACCGCCTAGGCCTGACATTAGGCTCTGTATGAAGACTCTCAGGAAGGTGTGGCTCAGAAGGGGAAGACATCAAAGGCAGAGGCGGAGACTTCTTTGGGCTCTGAGAGGTGAGGAGACTCTGAGGTGGAGCTGAAGCTTCAGGCACTGTAGAAAGCAGGCAATGAGCTGGGGGTTCTGGATCACCCTGAGGAGGAGGAGAGGCAAGTGATAAAAGGTAGCAAGAAAGAGGTCAGTAGACCTGGAGAGATGGCTCAGAGGTTAAGAGCACTGGCTGCTCTTCCAGAGGACCTGAGTTCAATTCCCAGCACCCACATGGCAGCTCATACCTTTCTGTAACTCCAGTCCCAGAAGATCTGACACCCTCACATAGACATACATGTAGGCAAAACACCAATGAATTATAAAATAAAAATAGTTAAAAAAAAAAAAGAGGTGGGCATGGATCTTGATCTTTCTCAGTACTCTTGAAGGGCCACATGATTGCTGTGTCCTCCCCGCCACTCCTCTTCCTGCCTTTACTGCCCAGTACTGGGATGACAGGCCTGTCAGTATGTCTGGCTTTGATTCTATTTATGGTCAAGACATGCTCACTGGCACCTCTTTCTGTGACCTCTCTGTAGGCTAGGAACTCCTTGGGAGAAGAAGCACTCTTTTGGATACCATAAGAGGTCTCTCTCTTCATAACTCCAGTACAGTGTTCTGCACCGGTGGGTGGGCAAAGAGGGCAGAAGCACAGACTTCTGAGTCAATAAAGGAAACTGCCACTTGGGAACAATGGGTGGCAGAACACAGGAACAGAAGTTAACTAATGAGTGATGAAGAAAACTGCGAACATGGGATTACAGAGTTCAGTAACCAAGGCAAGCAACTAGGATCTGAATTTGAGCTTCAGAAGCCATGTAAAAAAGTCAGGGATAGTGACATAAGCTTGTGATCCCAGAGCTAGGCAGGTAGAGACAGGATGGTCCCCGGGGCTTGTTGGCCAAGCAAGTCTACTTTAACAAATTCTAACCCAGCTCAAGATCCTGACCCCCACCCTTCCCTAAAGTTGGGTGGTTCCTGATGAACACCACACAGGTTGTTAGTTGGCTTCCCCATGCACCTCCCCAAACACACACCCTCAGCCATGCACAAATGTACATGCAGTGAGAAAACAGCAATAGATTAAAGGCAGGCTGGGTAGACAAAGAAGCTGCCAGGGATGGGGGCGACTTGTGAAGTAGGGGCAGGACAAAAAGCAGCTGAGCTAGCTCACCCTGGAAGCCTTTCCAGCAGATGTCCTCTTGCAACTCAAGCGGCCTAGTCAGAGAGTGAAAACAGGAGTGGCTGAGTGCTGTGCAGCCTGTAGTGCAGGGACTTATGCCATGAGGGCTGCACAGCACACTGCCTCCCTCAACCTCACCTACCTCTCTGCTGCCTCCTGGGGCTCACGGGGTCTCCCTTTCCTCCATCTCCCTGGCTCCCAGAGACTGGCGGGGCTGATGTGAGTCCCTCAAGGTCCCCCATGCCAAGTCCAGGCTTTAGTGTTGGACTGGCAATCTGTTCTTTCTGATCATGGCTCCCTTCCTCAGCCACCCCTCTATCTAGGTTCACTTCTAAACCAGCTGGCTCCCACTCTCTCTCTGGTTCTGTTTTCCCCACTTCTCTCTCTCTTTTCTGTGTGTCTTTGGACATCTCCATTTCTACCTTCAAACTCTCCCTATTTCCTTCAGGATCCCCATCCTTCCCCTTGTTAGACTCAGCACCGTCTTTGGCTCTCTGTCCTCTAGCACCTGAGGTAGTTCTTCCCCCACCACATCTTCTCTCTCACTGTCTGATGTTCTTTCCCTGATTTTCCTTTCCAATGGCTCTCTCTCAGGGGTCACCCTGTCTGTTGTTTCCTTTGGCATACCCATGGCTTTCTCCATAGTTTGTATCTCTCTGCCTTGAACTCCCAACAGCTCTGTGTGAACCAGATGCTGGTGTCCTGGTGGCGCACTAGGTAGAGATGGAGGAGATCCATGAGCTTCAAGGTGGGTTGCGATGAGCTGGGGTTCAGAGGCCTCAGGTTCTCTCAGACAAAATGGCTGTGTAGCCAAAACCTCCCAAGGCACATCCAGGGCACCTGGACCTAGAAAGGATCAGAAAAAGGAGATGGGCACATACGTAAAGAAGGCAATAAGGGGCTGGAGAGATGGCTCAGTGGTTAAGAGCACTGACTGCTTTTCCAGAGGACCCAGGTTCAATTCCCAGCATTCACATAGGTAGCTCACAGCTGTCTGTAACTCTTGTTCCAGAGAATCTGACATCATTATACCGATGCACATAAAATAAAGTTAAATAAAGCTTTTTACTAAAGGCAATAAGGCAAAGAGCTAGGGCACACTCACAAATGGCTAAATGGGTTACTAAAGACAAGCTTGGAATAGGGTGGCAGTTAAAATACCACATGCTATTTAGGAGATTATAATCTCTGAAAAACAAGGAATGGGTATGTGCCTGAGGAGAGTACTCTCAGGCATGCGTAAGACCCCGAGTTCAACCTCCAGCCTGCAGAGGGGAAAAATTGACTTACTGGGCCAATCCCAAATCTCCTGAACTAGAATCAGGGTAAGGCCCAGTAACCTGATTTTATTTGTCTTGTTTTGTTTTCTGACATAGGGTTTCTCTGTGTAACAGTTCTGGCTGGCCTGAAACTCACTGTTATAGACCAGGCTGGCCTCAAACTCACTGAGATCCACCTGCCTCTACCTCCCAAGTGCTGGGATTAAAGGCGTGCGCCACCACCGCCCAGCTTATTGTCTTATTTTTTAAGATATATTTAAAATTTTTTATTTACATGTATGTGTGTATATTGTATGTGTGGGTGTCCATGGATATCCAGAAGCTGGGCGTACAGGCAGTTGTCAGTTCCTGACATGGGAGCCAGAACTGAACTCTTATCCTCCGAACAGCTGCCACTCTTAACCACTCAGCCATTTCTCTAGCCCATCTCCCTGCCCACCCCCACCCCCAAGAGACAGGGTTTCTCTGTGTATCCCTGGCTGTCCTGGAACTCACTCTATATGCTAAACTGGCCTCAAACTCACAGAGATCTACTAGCCGCTGCCTCCCGAGCGCTGGGCTTAAAGGTGTGCACCAGCACTGCCCCAGCTCCATCTTTTTTTTCTTTTTTTGAGACAAGGTCTAACGTACTTTCTATGTAGTTTAGGCTAGCTCTGAGCTCCTGCCTCTGCCTCCCAAGTGTGTATCACATGTCTGCTATGGATTTCTTTTCCTGATGAAATGGAGAACACCAGTAAAATAGCAAAAGAATATGAATGGTGGTGCTGGAGATACAGCTCAGTTGGTAGAGAGCTCATCCGGCATTCATGAAGCCCTGTCCATCCTTAGCTGGATGTGGTGGCACGCACCTATAATCCCACCACTCGGAGGACCAGAAGTTGAAGCTCATCCTCAGCTGTATGAACTCTTTGTCTCCAAACAAACAAACAAACAAACAAATTTAAATGAATATGAGGGGCTGGAGAGATGGCTCAGTAGTTAATAGCACTAGTTGCTCTAGCAGAGGACCTGGGTTCAGTTCTGAAATCATATGGTGGCTCACTACTGTTCTGAAGTCCAGTTCCAGGGGATAAGACAACCTCTCCTGACCTCTGTGAGCAGCAGGCATGCACATGGTGAACGTAAGTACATGCAAGCAAACACTCATACACATAAAAATAGATAAATCTAAAATAAGACTTGTTATTCCTGCGCTACATGTACTATGGTCCTGTAGCGACTGTACTACTTGTACTACAGTAATAAGGCTGTAGCGTAGTGCCTGCAAACTGGGCAAGGGGCTGCAGACTGAAACAAACACACACAAACACACACAAACACACACACACACACACACACACGTCACTCTTGAAACAAGAACGCCAAGAATGCCAACTGTATTGTGTTCCAGGGCAGCTTATATAGGGTCTCCTTGACAAATGGCTATGCCCTAACTCTCAATTGCAAGCCCACCAGAAACCACTCCCTTGTCTTGTGTTCAAAGCAGCTGCAAGCAGAGGAAAACAAGTTGTTCACAGGAAATTCAGGGTCTGGGGGTCCACAGTTCCCAACAAGACAGACTATGAAAGGATGTAGAGGACGAAAACAAGAAAGGATACAAAGCTGAGGGATCAGAGAGACTTTGTTGTACCTGGAGTCTGAAGGCTAAGATGGGAAGGCCCAGGCTCTTGGGGCAAAGTACATGGGAAGCCCTGGGTAGGCTCATCTTCCAAGCTCTGGACAGCTGCACAGGAAAAGATGGCTGGAGCACAGCTCCTCCAGAATGCCAGGTCCTACTCCCCATCTAGGCCGTTCCGTCTTTCAAGGACCAGTCTAATCACCCGGCTTCTACTGGACTCAGATACAAACACCACAATGTCCTCACCTTCTGAGCTCTGGCTCTCCCTTTCTACAAAGCACTGGGTAGCTGGAAGGCACAGATCTTCAGATTCTGTGGGAAGAGATAGGAGACAGATAAAGAATCAGCTCTCCTCTAACCTTATAGACAGCCTATTTCAAGGGTCAAGAGCAGAGCAGAGGGCAGCACTTACCGTCACAGCAGTCTTTGGCATCCTTGGTCCTGCCCATTTGTGCTCCTTTCTCTCTTCCTGTGGGAGTCTGGGCTCCCTCTCTCCGTGGCTGTGTGGGATCCCCCCGAGTACCTGTATACACCACCACCTGCTCCACTGGTACAGTAGGTGCCGTAGGTGACCTGCTTTGGGCCCCCACCTCAGAAACAGCTGTAGCACACTCTGTCTCAGCCTCTTCTGCTACTGGCTGCTGGCTCTTTCTTACATCTGCCACTGCTGAAGATGAGCCTTCCCCCACAGCTGCTTCCCAGACCTCAGAAGGCTGGGCTTCCTCTAGAGGCAGCTGGTGCTTCTCCCCCAGGGTAACAGCTGGCTCTGGCAGGACTTCCTCCTCCACTTGTGTAGCATTGTCTACCGTGGCAGAGGAGGAGGCCTGATTTCCCTCTAGGTGGCCGCCAGGGGAGTTTATGTCCACATTCTCACATCCATCTCTGGCTCTATGGGGAGGCTGGTTCTCTGAATGCCTGACAGTGAGAGCCTCATCTATGTCCATGGGGCTGTCAGGGGCCATTTCTCTCTTTCCCTCCTCCACATCTGTGTCACTGTCTCTCCCAGAGGCACTCTGGCTTCGTTCTACAAGGACCTGGGGTTGGGACTTGACCTCTTCCATGCCTGAGTCTCTGCGCCACAGAGTAATTCCCCTTTCTTTCAGATGGGCCAAGGTGAGTGCTGCTGAGACTTCACCCTCCTCGTCTGTGTCGCTGTCAATCACTATGGGTGTGTGGTTTGTCTCTGGAGGGACAGCCACTGGCATCCTGCCCTCCTCCACATCTGTGGCTGGGCTCCCCTGCAGATGTGCCACTCCAGGTGCTCCAGGATCCCTTGTACCAACTCCAAGCAGGATTTGTTTCTTCTTCCCAGGACCTACAAATGGGGTCACAGGAACCCCCTCTCCTTCCACATCTGTATCACTGTCCTCCCCAAGAGTAAGGCTCCTCTCCAGAACTGACCCAACCTGAGCTGCTCCATTGCCAGTCTCACTCTTGACTTTCGTGTCCTTGAACTTTGGCTCAGTAGGCTGTGCCTGTCCCAGCTGGACTTCAGCTGACATTCCTTTAACTTCAGGCTGCTCAGCCTCTGCAGCAGCAGCACTTGCTCTAGCTGAAGAGGATCCCCCCACTGCCAGCTGCTGACCCTGCTCTTCATCTGTGTCACTGCCCACATCAAAGGGCAGAAACAGCCCAGGGACTCTGGGGGCTGGAGAAGGTGCCTCTTCATCACTGCAAAGACAAAGAATCCACAGGATGTACTTCCATGAGTGCCTTAAGAGCAGGCACTGCTACTGCTGGCAGCTGCTTTAACTGTCTCCACTGAGTATACCAGAAATGCACATCATAATTTAGCTGAGAGAATGATTATGCCTAGGCTCTCAGCTCCACCTTTCAAGAGAATCATCTTGGGGGCTGGAGAGATGGCTCAGAGGTTAAGAACACTACCTGCTCTTCCAGAGGTCCTGAGTTCAATTCCCAGCAACCACATGGTGGCTCACAACCATCTATAATGAGATCTGGTGACATACATGCAGACAGAACACTGTATACATAATTAATAAATAAATCTTAAAAAAAATCATCTCATCTCTTCAAGATTGACACTTTAACTCCTTATTCAAAAGTGCAGGTGTCTAAAACCAGGTAAGATGGTTCAAACCTGTTATTCCAATACTCAAACTGAACCCAGAGGATTACCAAACAAAATGAAAGACTCAGTTGGTTATCTGGTGCTTTGGTACTCACCTCTCTGGAACAACTGTTGCTGATGGGGATGTTGGATTTCTCGATCCATTTGCCACACACCTTCTAGAAGGAAAATCTGGCAAGAACAGGAAGGAATAAATTGAAACCTTACATCTTCATCCCTGTCTATTTACACACACTCCCAAGGCACAAACTTACCCACTTCCTCCTCTGAATCCTCAGCCAACAAAACTCTGGAGGTCTGGGATTCTCCCTGTATTCTGGGGGTCCCTTCTATAGTTAGAAATCCCCGAGAGACCAAAGGTCGAGGGACATCCAAGCGACGGTACTGGCAGGGAAAGTCTGCAAACAGCATCAATTCCTGGTCCTTCAGACGATGGCTCACTCCAGGGGTTAGGACCTTAGGGGGCTTTACGAGTTGAGTGCCATTGAGGCTTCCACAATCTTGGAGGATAGGGGCTTTGTTGTAAGCAGAGATCTCAATCACTGCATGCTGCTTAGAGATGGATGGAAAAGGCAGGGTCACAGAGCAGTCAGGGCTTCTGCCAACTACATTCTTGCCAAGGTAGAGAGGGAAATCTAAGGATTGAAAAGAAATATAAAAGAATAGGTCAAACAGAAATATTAAAATCAGAGGAGTCCTGGCCTAAAGATGGTACCCTACTATTCACTCAAAGCTCTTTATAGGGATTAAAAAATAACAAGCACAGGAGAGCATTTACTTCTGGTCAGAGTGGGTATTTCTGTTTGTTTTTGTTTTTTTGGGGGGGGTGAGACAGGGTTTCATTTTGTGGCTTTGGAGCCTGTCCTGGAACTCGCTCTGTAGACCAGGCTGGCCTCGAACTCACAGGGATCTGCCTGCCTCTGCCTTCTGAGTGCTGGAATTAAAAGCAGGTATGCAACACCACCACCTGACTAAAGAGCACTTACAGTACATTACTCACATGCAGTATTTTATCTACTCACATTGTTCTTGTTTTCTAATTGCTCAAACTTGAAAACAGACTTTTGTGCATGCTAGCTAAGCACTCTTCCCTGAACTACAGCCCATGTTTTGTTATTGATCCAGGTCTCATTATGTAGCCCAGATTGTTTTCAAACTTACTATGTGGTCTAGGTTATCCTCAAACTCTAGATTCACGTCCTGAATACAGGAATCACAGACATTACCATGCCCAAGGGGTGTTTTTCGTTGGATAAAATACACAATACAGGCTGGGCATAGTGGCACAGGCCTTTAATTCTACCATTTGAGAGGCAGAGGTAAGTGGATCTCTGTGAGTTTGAAGCTGGTCTACATAGTGAGTTCAGGACAGAAAGAACTACACAGAGACAAAAACATATACACAATACAAATCTAAGCATCTCAATCATTGTGAGTACACCGTTCAGTTCATCACATATCCATTGTCCTTCCACCATCACCAACACCCATTTCTAGGCCACAATGTCTTTTAATTTTTCAAAAATTATATGCCTTGCCGGGTTTTTTTCTCTGTAGCTCTAAAATCTACAGAGAAACCCTGGCTCGAAAAAATTTTTTTTCTTTATTATGTATTTGTGTGCACCTGTATGAGGGTATGTCCACCATGTCTGTGCAGGTGACCTGGAGCTACAGGTACATACGACCCATCATGTGGGTGCTCTGACTGTAAACCAGGTCCTCTACAAGAGCAGTAAAGTACCCTAATCACTGAATCATCTCTTCAGCTCCCATACTGCATTTTTATTTCAAGTTCTTAATTTTCTAACAAAAGAAAATCAACTCTTAGAAAATACAGGCCACCAGCCTGAATAGTCAATCACGTGGCCTCTCTGTCATCCCTAGTAGAATTAATTATTCACACTGGGTGGTGGTGGCACACACCTTTAACCCCAGCTCTCAGGAGGCAGAGGCAGGAGAAACCCTGTCTCAAAAAAACAAAACAAAAAGAATAATTATTCAGCCGGGTGATGGTGGCGCACGTCTTTAATCCCAGCACTTGGGAGGCAGAGGCAGGCAGATCTCTGTGAGTTCGAGGCCAGCCTGGTCTACAAGAGCTAGTGCCAGGACAGGCTCCATAGCTAGAGAAACCCTGTCTTGAAAAATAAAAACAAAAAAATTAAAAAAAAAAGAATAATTATTCATATCCCTTTTGAAACATAAAGTTCTACCAATGATCCAACAACCTCTAAGGCAAAGAAAAAACCCATATTCATATTTCAGCTGCCAATAATCCCCTGACCTCTTTCTGGTCCATGAGCACTACTGAAGAGACGTAGCCGCCCTATAGGCTCCAAGCTATGCCCCAGGGACCCATTGGATATTTCTGTCTCCTCTTCTTCAGCATCCCAGTCAATAACTTGGGTGTTTTCCATTATCTGTAAAGAAAACACATTATCATTGTTCCTGTCATTAGTTTATATAAGCGCTTATAGAGAAAAAAATAACTGGAGGTAAGCCTGGATACATATGGAGATGATGCTTTTCTTTCACTTTTTCTGTTTTTCCCCCATACAGTTTCTCTATGTAGGGCTCTCCTGGAACTCACTTTGTAGACCACACTGGCCTCAAACTCAAAGATCCTGTCTCTGCCTACTGAGTGCTGGGATTAAAGATGGGAGCCAACATGAGGTGACTTGATGCTTTTCTGTCAGTCATTCTGAAGTATGTAAAAATACGGGGGGGGCAGATAGTAAGAATATGTCAGTGGTAAATTGGCTAGCCTACTTGAGGCCATATGTCCAACACCTAAAACTACCAATGCAAAATAAAAAACAACACACTTTTTTGGGGGCTAGGCAGTAAATGGCACACCCTTTTAATCCCAGCATTTGAGAGGTAGAGATGGTGATCTCCGAGTTCAAGGCTAGACTAGTCTACATAGTGGGTTCCAGGACAGTCAGGGCTACACCGAGAAACCCTGTCTAAAAACAAACAAAAATCTTTGATTCACACATGTTGCTATATATCTGTAATCCCAGCACTTGGGGTGCTGAGGCAGGAAGATTAAGAGTTGGGAGACTTAGCTAGGCACGATGATACACACGTGGTAGAGCGGGTATAGCACTTGGGAGGCAGAGGCAGGAGGATCTCTGTGAGTTCGAGGCCTGCCTGATCTACAGAATGAGGTGTTCCAGGACAACCAAGGCTATAGAGAAACCCCGCTTCAAAACAAACAAACAAGACCCTGTTTTAAAAAAAAAAATAGCAAGTTGAGCTGGGTGGTGGTGTACACCTTTAATCCCAGCACTTGGAAGGCAGAGGCAGGTGGATCTCTGTGAGTTCGAGGCCTGCCTGGACTACAGAGAGAGTTCCAGGACAGGCTCCAAAGCTACTGAGAAACCCTGTCTCAAAAAAAACCCCAAAAAACAAAAATAAAAAAATAGCAAGTTTAGTGGTTGAAGGGGATGGCTCAGTGGTTAAGAGTTCAATGTGTTCTTCAAGAATACCTGGGTTCAGTTCCCAAAACCCACATAGCTCACAACAGTTTGTAATGCAAGTTCCAGGGGATCTGACACCTTCCTTAGAACCAGGCCTCACCTGTGTGTGGTGTTGAGAAATTGCTGTAAGAAATATAGTGTTTTCTATTTTTTTCTAACCTCTAAGGACACAGAGAACTAAGGAACAAGCTCTGACCCTTGTACAAAGTCCGTAATTTATACACTCTTGTCAGCATACCTCAGGTTGAAGTGCAAACAACCACAGATGCTAACATAGAGACTTACATTATGTTAAAAACTGTTTCCATTTTTTTCCCCCAAGACAGGTTTCTCTGTAGCCCTAGCTGTCCTGGGACTCACTGAAGACCAGGCTGACCTTGAACTCTGAGATTTCCCCCCTGCCTCTGCCCTGAGTGCTGGGATTAAAGGCGTGAACCACCTTGCCCGGGTCAAACTGTTTTAATACTTTAAGTTGACCGACGGATTTATTCTTCCGAAGAATCCTGTAGATGTAACCTTTTTCTTTTTTCAGATGAGAAACGACGACACAGATGGGTTTTAAGGAACCTGGTAATGCCTTGGCAAGGGCCTACGTGATATGAACACTGGATTACATTCAAACACGTCTTTCACAAATCCCTCCAGATCGGAACAGGCGGGGCTGTAGCTACATCTCCCACCCCCACACCGGCGCCCGGCTTCTCTACAACATTATGGGCACCTGGTCCCTTTCGCGGTATTTGGCACACAGCCTCAACCAAAATAAAGCCTGCTCTCATGGGAGCTCCATCTCCGGAGCTACAGACTAAGGAAAAAATGACAAAAATTCAAAATCGCATGGGTAGGTTTTACCTATAAAGATGCCACACATGGAGAAACATGGGAAAGTAGGGAACCCCAAGAAGGAAACTCCGTCCTGTCAACCCAGCCGACGCCTACGACTCTCGCACCAATTTGAAGAGCAACCATCTTTGACCCACGCGCGAGTGTGTTCCCTCGTGGCCTAAAGATTCTGCGTCACCGAACCTACACCGGGGCCATAATTAGCGTGAGGATCTAAGCGGGCAGCCCACATTACTTCCGCCCAGTGACACCTAAGGCACGCCCCTCCGGCCCGCGAGAGGCATGGAGGAGGTAAGCGGGACGCGGGCAGCCGAACTCACCTACGAAA
>LOEQ01005091.1:151860-166245 GCA_001685075.1 Bramus lutescens
GCAGGCCAGTCATGGTGTGGAGATGGTTGCGCGAGTGGCACATAGTTTCAGCGCTGTGCGGAGAGTGAGGAAGAATGCAGATCTCCAGCGAGGCGGCGCTAGTTATATAGTCAAAGAAGGGGACGGTCCCACGGAACTCCGCCCTTCTCAGCTGGGGAGCAGTTGGCTGCGAAGGGCTGGAAATTCCGAGGAGGAAGCAAAAAGTGTAGGTGGAGCCTTGACTGCCTACTCCTTAGGTGCTCCAGGGCACGTTTTTGCCCCGAAGTAGTGAATGCGGGTGGGTGCAATCGCTGGAAGTAGGCACATGTCCGGACATGCGGTGTCTAGAGGGGGCTCCCAGACGTGTAGCAGATGGTTCAGCCACCATCGTTAGAGACACCCCGCAAGATCAAGGGACCACAGAAAACACATCCACGTACTTGGAAGTATGCGTAGAAAACACACATGCCAGGAGGGAAGTCATTGCACAAACTTCTAAGAAGACGAAGAACACACTAAAACCCACACACCCAGCTTTGCTTGCCTCGGCATACGTGAAAACGCAGGCACACATCACAATGCATTTCACAAGCACACACGTGTGTGCAATGACTGCTAGCGACACCCCGGTGAAATTATTCAAAGAGGGGTCGAGCCGGGACAAGAAGTCAGCAGCCTGTGTTGGATGGGGCACAAAATAAGAGGTAAATTGAAGAGCTTTTTCTAAAACTGTGAGACATTGTGCAGAGTGTCGCAGGCAGCACCGTTCAGAACCCACAGCAATTCTCTGCTGCTTTGGAGACCTCTCTCTTCCTGGACACAGAAGTCAACATTTCGGGGGACCCGGAACAGTTTGAGTAAAGGTGTTGTGGAAGTCACCCAGCACAATATGAAACTGTGACCCTCTTCCCTGCGGCTTGCCAAGGGAGGGTATCTTGAACCCAGGAGTTTGGGACCAGTCTAGGGAACCTAGCAAGATCAGTTTCAAAACAACCAAAAAAACAAAAAACTAAAAAACAAAGAAGGGGTTGGAGGAACGGCACAGTGGTTAAGAGCACTTGCTGCTCTTGTGGGGGACCTGGGATCAGTTCCCAGAACTCAAAGGGGGCAGCTCATAACCAGTCCCAGGGGATCTGGTGCTCTTTTCTGGACTCTGTAGGCACCAGGCATGCATGCAGTGCACATACATACAGACAGACAAAATACTCATACATAAAATAAAAGTGAGATATGTTTTAAAATAAAACCAAACAAAACCCCAAAAAAGTCAGGTGAGATGGCTCAGGGGGTGAAGGTGATTGTTGCTAGGTCTGATGACCCGAATTTGACCCCTGGGATCCACATAGTAGAAGTGATTCTTAGAAAGCCACCTTCTGACTTCCACACGTGGTCTACATATGCCCACGCATACACACATCCGAATAAATAATCAAATTACATACAAATATATATGTGCTGTTGAAAGCTCCGAGGTTAGTGTGGTAGGAGGGAAGCAAGCCAGATACAGCTGTCACTTTGGTCTGAAAGGTTTTATACTCTGGGCTTACAAGGTGGCCATGACCAGAACTCTTCTGAGGGTCCTAAGAATACTATCAAAGAGGACCCTGAGGAGCTGGTGTTCACCTCTGACTAATCAGTCAGGAAGACTTCAGCCAAGAGTGACCTTTGAGATGACCCAATAGGTGGGATATGACACATTCAGATGGGAAGAGGTGACTGTGGNAAAAAAAAAAAACGGACGGAGTCAGCAGAGGCTCAGAGCTGGAAAAGTACAGGGCTCGTTTGGAGGAAAGCAATGTCACAGTAAGTTTCCTGGGAAGTGCTAATGGCGGACGAGGAACTAGACAACTAGACAGAGAGGAGCACTCACTGGGCAGACCCCAGACTGTGGAGCATAGCCCAGGAGAAGAGCAATCTAAGCTGGGAACTGACTGGGATGAGGACTAAGCCCTCGAGGGTGAGACTCACTGGAGGGGCTCAGGTAGAAGGTAACAGCAGCCCAAAACAAGACCAGAAGAGACATTGCTGGCATGAGATCACCAGATTTGGGTGATTTGGGTAATAAGTTGGCGTATAGTCGGAGGAACAACACGTAGGAGCCTTAAAATAGAACTGGCTCCAGGGTGAACCTGGCTCAGAACTTTATCTCGTTTTGAGCCCGGTGAGTACATGTGAGTCCCATCATTCAGTCAGAAGCTGTGCTAACCCAGCACAGTGCCTTGTGGAGCCAAAGGAGAGAGAAGAAGGTGCTGGAACCCTTGGAACTGGAGTTCCAGGTGGGTATAAGCCTCCTGTTATGGGTGCTAGGAGCCGAACTGCGGCCTTCCGCAAGAGCGAGAAGAGCTCCCACCTTCTGAGCCTTCTCTCTAGCTCCCCAATAATTTTGCTAAGTAAAGCTGAAAATACAGAGCTATAAGGGTACACATACCATTCTCAGACTGGCTAGGGCCTCCAGGCTTCTGGAACGTGAGTACGTTCCTTTAAACTTCCCAGAGAAACAACGTCTTAGGAAAAGCTGGAAAGCTTCTGTTCTTGCCGAGGATCCTGCTTTGACCAGCATCTTCATGGTGGCTCACAAACCACCTTAACTCCAGTTCCAGGGGCTCTAACAGTGTCTCTCTGATCTCCTCTGGGACCAGATATGCACATGGGTGCACAGACACACATGAAGGCAAACACACACACATAAAAAACAAATTTATTTATTTTTAAGGTTTGTTCTGCCTGCACATTTGCCTGCAAGCCAGAAGAGGGCACCGGATCTCATTACAGATGGTTGCCTGCCACCATGTGGTTGCTGGGAATTGAACTCAGGACCTCTGGAAGAACAGTCTTAACCGCTGAGCCATCCCTCCAGCCCAAAACGAATGAATTTAATTATTTTTTTTGTGTGTGTGTGTGTGTGTTTGTTTTTCAAGACAGGGTTTCTCTGTAGCTTTGGAGCCTGTCCTGGAGCTCTCTTTGTAGACCAGGCTGGCTTTGAACTCACAGAGATCCGACTGTCTTGTCTCTGCCTCCCGAGTGCTGGGATTAAAGGCTGTGCCACCACTGCCTGGTTAATTAAAGCTTTTCTAAAAAGGAAAAGCTGAAATTAATTTTTTTAAACTTAAAAACAAAACCAAAAAAAATTGAAACTGAAAATGGGGTCGTCTGCTAGGCTAACGCTTTACCACTGAG
The DNA here is from genome assembly GCA_001685075.1 of Bramus lutescens. Lineage (NCBI taxonomy): Eukaryota > Metazoa > Chordata > Mammalia > Rodentia > Cricetidae > Bramus > Bramus lutescens. The sequence goes on from LOEQ01005091.1 coordinate 155,017, forward strand.
CTATATCCAACCTAGACGTTTTCTATTTATTTATTTATTTGACTTTTCAAGACAGGGTTTCTCTGAGTAGTCCTGGCTGACCTGAAACTAGCTCTGTAGACCAGGCTGGCCTCGAACTCACAGAGCTCTACCTGCCTGTCTCCCGAGTGCTGGGATTAAAGCCATACACTGCCATGGCTTCCAATTCAACCTGGAAGTTTTAAAATTATTATTGCATTTATTTGGGGGTGGATGGGTCACAGGACAACTTTTGGGAGTCTGTTCTTTCCTTCCACCATGTGGGCTTCACTGGGCTGAGCTCAGGCCACCAGGCTTGGTAGCGAGCACCTTTTCCTCCCGAGCCATCTCATCAGCCCTAGAACAGCATTTAGATGCCAAACAGGAAACACACGGGCATTTTTTTCAACCAAGGATGCTTAGGAAAGCACATAAGCCTCACACTTGTGCTATAAGTAGAGGTTTCACTGCTGTGTATGTGACTGTTTCCTGGGATTAGTTTTCCCATCTAAACACAGGGGACAGCTCCCACACCACATACACCTCTTCCTGTAGGAGAAACAACCCTCCTTCTCATATCTGCCTTGCCCGTCTGCCAGCGTCCCCAGGTTTGCACCTGAGCGGAGGCTACTACGTACCTGCCCACACTCTCCTCCCGGGTAACTCACACATGGAGAGGATGAGAGGAAATTGTTTGGTGGGGGAGAGAGGGGGGCCCCCAAGGTTAGGAATGCATCACTTGTTTGTGATGGAAATTTTCTTCAGGGCTTCAGTCAGGGAGGGAAAAGAAAAGAGACCTCAGGTTCAGGTTTCAACACAAACTCCCACATCTGGAATTCTGGCTCCAGCTGGGCCTAGTTAGCTTGACTGTCCTTTATTTCTTGTGGCCATAGCAGCACGGGATGGCGAGAGGACCCAGAGAACCCAGCTTGTTGCCGTTCCTTCTCCCCAGTCTCATCCCATTCTCCAGAGTTTCCTCTGGAGACTCTGGGCTCTGCCACCCAGGAAGCTGGGGAAGGTGGAGAGTGAGTCATTAAACCAAGGAGGGGGCGTGGGANAGTGGGGGCTGGGGGGCAGTTAAAGCCAGGAAGTACCAGAGACTGAGAGCATCAGCTGGGCCACTGCCCGGTGTTCTCATCCTAGAGACACAGGCCCTTGGCTTCCTTTCCTCTCCCAGGCCAGCGTGTTTCTTCATTTCCTCCCTCTGACCTGGGGTCTTGTCTCCCACCAGCACCTCCTTCTCGGCCTCCTTGTTTGTTTACTCCACAAACCAACAAAAGTAGTTGGGAAAAAATTTTATATCTTGGTTTACGTCTTTAATAATTCTTTTGGTGCTGGAGATTGAACCCAGAACTTCTTGAATGCTCACCCTGTACTCCATCTCTGAACTACACCCCAAGGCTGGGTCTAATCTCATCTTCAGGAGTGTACAAGTTACTCATGCTGTTTACCTCCATGTGGCTCCCTGGTATCCTCAGGAGGTGGCCTGGTGCCTCGTTGGGGTTTAATACAAAGTTTTAGCTTCGAAAAACAAACAAACCCCACTTGTTTTGTGTGTATGGATGCTTGTCCTGTACATGCATCTACACACCATGTACAGTGCCCTTGTGGGCAGAAGGCAGTGCCGATCCCCTGGGATTAGAATTACGGAAGGTTGTGAGCTTCTGTGTGGGTGTTGTGGATCTGATGAGGGTTCTTTGGAAGAATAGCTAGCGCTCGTACGTAGGGAGCCATTGCTCCAGCCCCTGAACGCGTGATTTTAGATCTGTCTCTTCTAAACTTCATCCCGGTTTACTCAGCTGTGGCTCAGGTTCATCTGCCCCCCTCCTGCAGATGAGGAAGCCCCTACCTTCTCTTTCACCAAGTCTTTGGCATAGGACTAGGCCAGGGTTGCATCCCACCTGGAGTGCCACAATATGGCTTTCCACAGCCTAATGGCAACCCAGGGACCTGGGAAATGGCTGCAGATAGAAGAGGGGAACAGTAGACCTTTGAAAGTGTGTGCTTCTGAGATAGAGAAGCAGGACGGAGAGATGCAGCCAGAGATTTGGGGGCTGAGAAGGGCAACCAAAGGCTCCCACTCGCACGGCATGTCGATAAGTTGCTGACCGAGACAAGTTTGAGGCAGAAACCAAGGGAGACAAAAGGAACATATTACAAGCTAGTGGCACTGAGGAAATCCGGTTCTGTTATTTATTAACCATGCAATGCTAGGCCGGTTACTCTTTGAAAACCTGTTTCCTCAATTAGCAAGTGGGCGGACTGGTCTTTCAGTTAGGCAGAGATTAAATGCTCGGTGCACAAGTTATCATCACGTTACAAGAAACATTGCATGCTTTCTCTCACATTTGCTATCGAGATCATAAAACCTAGAAAAGAAAATGAAAGAAGTAACAGGGATTCACTGAGAGTAAAGAGTCAATGGGAAGAGAGCGGGGAATCTGAGCAAAGCATACGATACAGACAATGCCGTAATAAAACAAAACCCTTCCCTCTAGACAATGAATGCACACTATTAAAAATAACCAAGGTGCTGGTTCAGTGGTCACCTGCGTTTGCTGATCTTCCAGAGGACTCTAGTACCCATAGCCAGCAATTCACATCAGCTCCAGGCACCCAATGGCCTCTTCTGATCCTAGGGGCCACCTGCATTCAATAGCCACACATACAGACACAGAATTAAAAATAAAATGAATCTTAGAAAAAAATAAATTGAGTACGCCGGCACACGCCTTTAATGCTAGGTGGTCTCTGTGAGTTGGAACCAACCTATTGACATAGCAAGTTCCTGGACAGCCAGGTCTACATGGACAGACCCTGACTAAAAAGCAAAAAATAAAAAGGACAGAGGAAGGAGGCTAGTGGCCCTATTCACCCCCCCCAAAGAAAGAGCCAGAAATAATAAACAAACAAAAGCCTGCAGTCCACGCTACTTAAGTAGCAGCTATTGTTGTAAGTCTGGGGGTAGGAGCTTTTGGGAGCAAAGATGGGCACTGTGAGGTGGCTCCAGCAGGAAAGCAGCCTAAACTTGATAAGATTCTAGGCGCTGCAACCTGTAGTTCCTTCTCCCTTCCCTTCGCTGTTTATCTCAGGCAGTTTTTGTGGTTCTTTGTTTATCGCCGAGAAAGGAGACTTCTGCATTCCCGCTTCTTGCTCAGCCAATGCAAGCGATTTTACATGCTCACCCTTGCTCCCGGCTGGCCTGCGCGCGCGCACACACACAGATCAGCAGGAACAATTCTGGCCAGAGGCGTACGTACACTCTCTGACAGGAGCAGAGCACGTCGTGTGTCTTAGGCAGTTAATAAATGACCCCTGAAGCCGACTGTTAGCTTCGACCAGGTCCTGGCAATTTCCTATGACGCAAAAAAAGCGAAGCAAGTGTGCCTGGAGCACCCAGGCAAGTTGCAGAAGTAAATGGACCACCTGCCCTGTGATGCAGCTCAGTCTGGCCCAGCCCAGCTCAAAGGTGAGCTGGAGTCTACAGAGATCAAACTCTCCACATCCCTGTTCTCCCACCAAGGCAGCCTTCCCATACCAGCTTTCAGGACCCAGGTTTTCTCTTTGGCTCTCAGTTTCTTTTTCTTTCTTGCCAGATTATAATTATTTTTGTTTGTTTGTTTGCTTAGTTTGGTTTGTTTTTTTCAAGACAGGGTTTCTCTGCAGCTTTAGATCCTGTCCTAGAACTCACTCTGTAGACCAGGCTGGTCTCGAACTCACAGAGATGCTCTGCCTCCCGAGTGCTGGGATTAAAGGTGGGCGCCACCACCGCCCAGCACCAGATTATCATTCTATGAAGGTTGACTTGTCCATTTTGTTGGCTGCTGTTTCCAATTTTCCTATTCCCAGGAACCACATGGTGGAAGAGGAGGATCAACTCCCACAGATGGTCCTCTGATTTCCACTCACATACTGTGGCAGGAATGTTCACACACACACACAGGAATTTAAAAAAAAAAAAAGGCAGGGACTTGTGTAGAACAAGTTGGCCTTGAGCTCTGACGTGGCTGAGGATGACTTTGAACTGATTGATCCTCCACCCTCTACCTTCTGAATGCTGGGGTTATAGGCAAGCATGCACCACCATGCCCAATTTACAGGGTACTGGACTTTGAACACACGGCCTCCTGTATGCTAGGCCAGGACTCTACCAACTACTCTACAAGGCCCCACACATCTTTCTGACACAGATCTTGCTTTGTAGCTCAGCTTGGCTTCCAGTTCTTCTTGATCTTAGTCAAAAGGTCAAAGAGTGATAGCGACGCCCCCAGTGTACACCTCACCTCCCTGCCTATGCCTCACTCACTCGCTTAACTGAAGTTTTAAAGCCCCCCAGGGGCGGGGCTGGGATTCAACCCAGTGCCTACCTTACACATGCTTGGCCAGCACTTTACCCAATGAGCCACACCGCAGCCCCCTAGAACTGGGCAACTCGATCAACAGATACTGACTGGAAAGAGCTAGAGATGGGGGATTCTTTATGTCAGTACAGACTCAATCATATGGGAGTCGGTCTGCCCCTCCCTTCACTACTCCCGCGTCAGCCATTGGAGAGCAGGGCTGAACCTAGGACCTCCCGTGTGCTAAGCAAGCACTCTGGACAAGATCAAAATATAATCACCAGGGAAAGTACAATGAATAAAGTGGTCTCTTGCCTTTTCCGGCACCCTGTATTTACTGACGACTGATCTCTACAGTTGAAGGCCTTACACCGAAGACCCGCCAGCCACCAGCCGAGGTCTATTTCCGAAGCCCCATGATTCAGCAGCATCCGTCACAGATCCCCGAAAGTCAGACGTGCCTCCCTCCCCCTTTCACAACAACTGCCAAAGGCCCTTTTCTTTAAAGGTTTGAAGGGAATGTCCCCTCCCAGAGAGGCCTGGGGCCAGAGGTGGTGCTCCGTGGACGGCTGGCCAGATGCCATGGGGATCGCGTGTTAGGACTGGCTTGATGACGACGGTTCCCACTCGGGACGGCACCAAATCTGGGAAGAGTAGATGCCATGTGACTCAGAACCAAGTTAGGGAAAAAACAACCTCACTAAATCCCTGGCACCCTGCCGCCCCAGTATGGCTTTGGCTGTGACCTCATGAAAGAGGAAGCTGGGCCGGGCAGACTGGATGTAGCTTTGCTTTCCCTTCGGGTTTTCTCTCCTCGCCTCACAGTTTCCCTAGAGTGTCTGGACCTGAAGCTGCCGTCATCCTGGCTCCCGAGCAGACTTTCCCTGCCTCAATCAGGGCGTCGAAAACCCCAGCCAGCACGGTGGGTGGGTGGCCCACAAGGGGACAGTGGCAGATCGTAGGCGTTCTTCTCTTGGTTCGGGGCTGAACTCTCCCTGGATGGTGCCTGCCCATTTGGAGTTGCTCCTGTCTGCTGAATCTCAAGATGAACCCCAGAATATAGGAGTGGTTGTATAGCTACATTCCGCAGTTCAGAAAAGAAAACAGGGACTCCCACATTTCCGCGCAGCTGAGCCACCCTTGGAGCTGCTGAATCTCAGCCGAGACCAACTTATCTAATGATGTTGGTATTCAGAACTATTCACTACCAGAAATGAGGACAATGATGGGCCACAAAGAACTTTACAAAATCCAGGTGTGTGTGTAGTGTGTGTAGTGAGTTTGAAGTCTGCGAGGCTACACAAGACCCTGACTCAAAAGACAAAAGCTAAGTGTAGGGATGCGTGTTGGTAATCACCTGGCCGACTGAGGCAGGAAGCTCATTCTGAGTTCTAGGCCAGTCTGATTTAAGTATAGAGCCTTAGGCCACTCAGGATGACATAGCAAGACACTGTTTCAAAAAAACCAACGACAGGAGAAATGTCTCAGTGCCCAAAGGAACTTGCCGCCATCCTTGAAAAACAGATTTCGTCCAGGTCCCACATGATGGAAGGAGAGAATCAGTTCTTAGAGTTTCCTGTCTCCTTCCCTCTTTCTCATGCATGCTCCTATACACGGCACACTAAATACATAAATGCACTGTAATGATAATTTTTAAGAAACCATTGAGCCATCGAGATGGCTCAGAGGGTGAAAGAGCTGGCTGCCAATCCTGCCACGGCCCACATGGTAGAAGGAGACAACTGACTCCCACAAGTTGAATAATTGGACATTTTCTTTTTTTATTTTCTCTCTTGGGATACTTTTTGTCCTAAAAGCTTTAAGAAAAGATTTACTTATTTTATGTGTCTGAGTGTTTTCCAGCCGTATGCATGTCTGGTACCCGCACAGGTCAAAAGGATGCATCAGATCCTCTGGAACTGGAGTTACAGATGGTTGTGAGCCACCATGTGGGTGCCCTACTCCTCTGGAAGAGCAATAAGAACTCTTAATTGCTAAGCCATCTCTTTAGACCTAATTTATTCTTTAAGAGATTTATTTTTATTTTTTGTGTATAAATGTTTTACCTATAGTATGTAAATACACCTTATACATGCCTAGTGCTCATGGATGCTAGAAAAGTGTGTTGGATTCCCTGGAACTGGAGTTGCACATGGTTGTGATCCACAGATACTGGTACTAAGAATTACAGCTGGGTCCTCTGCAAGAGCAGTCAGTGCTCGTAATAAGACCATCTCTCTAGTCCCTAGTTTATTACTCTCTCTCTCTCTCTCTCTCTCTCTCTTTTGTTTTTTGAGACAAGGTTTCTCTGTGTAACAGCCCTAGCTGTCCTGGAAGTAGCTCTTGTAAACCAAGCCGGCCTTGAACTCACAGAGATCCACCTACCTCTGCCTCACGAGTGCTGGGATTAAAGGTGTGCGCCACCATTGCCCAGCTGTTACTCTCTTTTTTATTATTCATTCATTTATTTATTTATTTGATTTTTTGAGACAGGGTTTCTCTGTAGCTTTGGAGCCTGTGCTGGAACTCGCTCTGTAGACCAGGCTGGCCTCAAAGTCACAAAGATCTATCTGTTTCTACATCACAAGTGTTGGGATTAAAGGCGTGCACCACCACCACCACCCAGCCTACTCTCTTTTTGTAGAAAAAGATGGATTTATTTTCATTTAATGTGTATCTTATGTGTGAGTGTTTATATGTATGTACATCATGCGCTTAGTGAGCGGAGGTCAGAAAAGGGCGCTGGATTCCCTGGAACTGAAGGAACAAATGTTTGTGAGCTGACCTGTGGGTGCTGGGAATCCAAGCCTGGTCCTCCGCAAGGGGGCAGCATGTGTTCTTAACCTCTGGCTTCTCTGGGGCCCTTATTTTTATTCTTTTGTTTGTTTGTTTGTTTGTTTTAGTAGGGGAACACCATACCACTGAGCCACAAATTGTGTTTCAGGCTTTGGACCTTCTGCTTTAGCCTGACGACAGGCAAAGGCTGCAACCGCCACACCCACTTTTGCAAGACTGTTAAAGAGATGGCGTTGAAATGTCCCTGAGGTAAAGTCTTGCTTTAAAAATACAAGCCAAAGCATTTTCTTTGTCAAAGACAGGTTCCTACCTGGGTTACCTCAGGGGACAGAAATGGGCTGGCATGTTACCAGAAGCTTCTTCAGACCTGCACATCCTGGGAGGCCACAGCAGCTTCAGCACCAGCCTCTCCCCATTGGCTCTGCACCAGTGCTGGGTGTGTGTGAAGTTCCCAGCCCAGGTCCTGCAGCTCACACGACGCCCTGTGTAACGGCTCGGTGCTAAGGGCTGAAATCCAACCTCGCCTCCACAGTTGTCTCTGTCTTTGTTTCATGGTTGATGGATTTTCTCAAGACTATATATTCACACAGTGGGTGACGGCTTGAATCCAGGTCTCCCTCATCTTGGCACATTGGCTGTAGCAGGGTAGGATGGAGTGGGGAGGCTAGAACCGGTTCACCATGGTCCACTTCCACGTTTTAACCCATTTAATTTTCCAGTGAGCTTTGGAGAAGGTAAGGTTGGTCCTCTGGGTGGTTTGGGAGAGGGCCCTGGAGGCACCGAATAGCTGGTTGGGGGAAGCTGGATTTGGCTCCCAGGAATTTTGGCTTCAGGAACAAAACTAAACAACATTCTTGCTTTCCTGCCTCTCTGAGGTCCTCATGACTTGCAGCGTGCTGCTCACTGCCCTCGGGCTTAGGTTTGGTGGTTTGTGCCTCTCTGAAGGCTTAATCTCAAAGGTCATGTATTTAACTCCCTGGGCTCAGTTATCTGGTTGGTTATTCTGACCCAATGCCAGCCCTTGGGGAGAAGGCAGTACCCCTAGCTTGGGTCCTGGTTTAGGGGGCAAAACAGCCAGTGAGTATGAACAGCCCTAAAGTCTTTCCTCCAACTGAGGTACACACATGAGACTCTTGAAGGTCTTGAGGTCATTTCAGAGGACCATTTGCAGCCATGGGTGAGGGCATAGCACGAGAAAGCAAAGGCAGAAGAATCACGAGTTCAAGGTCACCCTGGACTACAGGAGACCTGTCTTAAAAAAAAAATAACAACACCAATTAGTCTAAACACAAAAAGATTAGAGCCAATAATGATCAATCAGTAAGTGTGCTGCTGACCTGGCAGGAAAGGCCAGAGATACAACATTCCCTTCTCACAGAAAGTTGTGGTACTGACACTAGGCTGGAGAGGACCTGGGAAGACATGGGTGCAGACCGATGGGGTTAATTTTGTGTGTATTGCTGAGGATAAGCCCAGAGAGTGACACGCGCCAAGCAAGCGATGCACAGCGCCATCATGCCTCATCCCTTGCTCTTCTGGCTTCTTCCAAGAGTCAGGTTCATCCCCTCTCTTTTCTTGGTGTTTTCCACTGACTATTCAAGAGTCTGGAAACCATTTCCTAAGAAATCTCTGAAGAAAGGGAAACACACTTATGGTCACATCCATGACCCACAGTTGTATGGAAAGGAAGCCCAGAATGTGAAAGGGAACCAAGGCCACTGAGTTCCCATTCTCACTGGCCATATGGAAAATCAACTAGTCCAGAGCGTTCTGAGCTCATGAGCTCCGCAGTCCTCCCAGCAGCCCTACAGGACACAGGCGTGTGGCTGAGGACACGGCTGCAGGCCACAGGGTGGCTGTATGTGCTGTGAACTCCACACTCGCAGGCTGACTGTCAAATGCCTCTCAACTAAGAGTATAAGGAGGTTAGGATGTGAAATACGGCTCCTGGACCAGTTATAGGGCACACACCTTTAAATATAGCACCGGGGAGTTAGAAGTAGGCAAGACCTCTGTGAGTTTGAGGTCAACCTGGTCTGTGTATCAAGTTCCAAGCCAATTTAGGGCTACATAGTGGGACTGTCTTTTTTTTAAAAAAGTTTATAGGTCGGGCAGTGGTGGTGCATGCCTTTAATCCCAGTACTCAGGAGGAGAGGCAAGCAAATCTCTGTGAGTTTGAGGCCAGCCAATTCTACAGAACTAGCTCCAGGACAGGCTCCAACAGTACAGAGAAACCCTGTCTTGAAAAACTAAAAAAAAAAAAATAAAAAAATAAAATTATTACCTAGTTAAGGGAACATAAGTGATAGGAATACTTACATAAAAGTGTTCTAAATTTCCGTGTGCCTCCATCTCACACATAGTAACGAACATTATTTCAGATATTAGACCCTAACAAGTACTTTTCTCCTCCTATGATGATGCAACAGAGCTCGGCATGATGGTCAGTGCCTATGAATCCCAGAGCTTGGAAGCTGAGGCAGGGGAATTGTTATACATATGAGGTCAGCTTGCTCTCCACAGTGAGACCTTGTCTCACCCCCTACACACACTCCCCACAGAACAAAAAAGGGAGAAGGAGCCTGGTGACAGAGCTGGCTGAGCGTGATCGGAATGCTAAGGCAGAAAGCAAATGTCCCGGAACTCCCTTGGAATTCCCTGACCATGGCACAGGGTCTTGGGTGAAGCAGAGTCAGCAAGAGGGTCACTGTGACACCAACCTGGATGTCACTCCTTGCTCTCTTACTGAAAAGAAACCTTGCCCGTTGTTTCCTTGGAGTTTTCTTTTCTTTTCTTTCTTTCTTTCTCTTTTTGGTGTTTTGTTTTGTTTTGTTTTTGTTTTTGTTTTCAGAGACACGGTTTTTCCGTGTATTCCTGACTGTCCTGGAACTTGCTCTGTAGACCAGGCTGGCCTCAGACTCACAGAGATCCACCTGCCTCCGTCTCCAGAGTGCTGGGATCAAAGGCGTGCGCCACCACAGCCTGGCTTCCCTTATAGTTTTTAAGGAGATAATTGAAAAATCTATTTTAATTTCTAGAAGATAAAATTCAGATTGACAATACTAAGTAGTCTCTTTTTTCTCCATCTAAACGATCAGCATATTAAAAAACCAAAACCAACACTGCCCCCTCATGCATTCACAGAACTCTAGACACAGCGGTTTGGACACTCAGCTGCAATAGTGCACGAACTGCCTTTATTTCGTAACCCTATCCATGATGAGTTTCCACTGGCCTGTACCGGCACCCAACCCAACACTGTTATATAATTCCAGCTCTGCCCTCAGTTCCTGGGGCGAGGAACACAATCAGCCCAGCCTTGCCCTCCGAGCAGACTTGCCCAGCCTGGTACACAGTCACTTTCTTGCCAGTAGGGATTAGGAAAGACTCTGAGGTTCTGAGCCTCTCACCTCAGCTTCCTTGCCTTTTCCGAGTGCTTTTACTTTTCTTCTTCCTCTTGTGTGAGCCTGAGCAGGCCAAAGGTCAACTTCTGCCCCCTCCTCACCCTCCACCCCCTTTTTTTTTCTTTGAAACAGGAACTTTTACTGAAGCCTGGAACTTACTCATTGCGCAAGATTGGCTGGNATGCTGTCCCAGACATGAGCCTGTCTCCACTTCCTCAGCTCTGAGATTGCAAGGGAGCGCCCAGGTGCCCAATCGTGGTTTTCTTTTTTTTGTTATTATTGTTGTCATTTTGAGAAAGGGTCTCACATGTAACTCTAAATGGTAGACCAGGTTAGCCTGGAACTCACAGAGATCCACCTGCCTCTGCCTCCCAAGTGCAGAGACTAAAGGAGTGTACTAGCGTTTCTAACTAAATCGATTTTACTTTATTTAGTGAATTGGAGAGACAGCTCAGTTGTTAAGAGCACTGGCTGCTCTTCCACGGAACCCAGGTTCAATTCCACATGGTAGCTCACAGCTGTCTGTAACTCCAGTTCCAAGGGGTCTGACAACCTCTCCTGGTCTTTCAGGGCACCAGGCACACATATGTGTACAGACACATATTCAGGCAAAACACTCGAACACAGAAAATAACAAAGTAATAAAACATTTTAAAAGATTTTAATTTGAAAAATATCCCTATCTATCTATC